>JAVMKA010000013.1:68724078-68771578 GCA_032172135.1 Glyptemys insculpta | reverse complement strand
CACTAGTGGTGCGAGGGGAGCTGGCACATCGTGAGGACGGCTGGACGGGCCGGCCAGGGCTCTGGCTGTTCCAGGGGCCCAAGGCGGGTTCGAGGGGCACGTTTCGGGCGCTGGTGGTTGGCGGGGTTTTCACTAGTGGTGCGAGGGGAGCTGGCACATCGTGAGGACGGCTGGACGGGCCGGCCAGGGCTCTGGCTGTTCCAGGGGCCCAAGGCGGGTTCGAGGGGCACGTTTCGGGCGCTGGTGGTTGGCGGGGTTTTCACTAGTGGTGCGAGGGGAGCTGGCACATCGTGAGGACGGCTGGATGGGCCGGACGGGGCTCTGGCTGTTCCAGGGGCCCAAGGCGCGTTCAAGGGGCACGTTTCGGGCGCTGGTGGTTCGCGGGGTTTTCACTAGTGGTGCGAGGGGAGCGGGCACGTCGTGAGGACGGCTGGACGGGCCGGACGGGGCTCTGGCTGTTCCAGGGGCCCAAGGCGGGTTCGAGGGGCACGTTTCGGGCGCTGGTGGTTGGCGGGGTTTTCACTAGTGGTGCGAGGGGAGCTGGCACATCGTGAGGACGGCTGGACGGGCCGGCCAGGGCTCTGGCTGTTCCAGGGGCCCAAGGCGGGTTCGAGGGGCACGTTTCGGGCGCTGGTGGTTGGCGGGGTTTTCACTAGTGGTGCGAGGGGAGCTGGCACGTCGTGAGGATGGCCGGACGGGCCGGACGGGGCTCTGGCTGTTCCAGGGGCCCAAGGCGGGTTCGAGGGGCACGTTTCGGGCGCTGGTGGTTCGCGGGGTTTTCACTAGTGGTGCGAGGGGAGCTGGCACGTCGTGAGGACGGCTGGATGGGCCGGACGGGGCTCTGGCTGTTCCAGGGGCCCAAGGCGGGTTCGAGGGGCACGTTTCGGGCGCTGGTGGTTGGCGGGGTTTTCACTAGTGGTGCGAGGGGAGCGGGCACATCGTGAGGACGGCTGGACGGGCCGGCCAGGGCTCTGGCTGTTCCAGGGGCCCAAGGCGGGTTCGAGGGGCACGTTTCGGGCGCTGGTGGTTGGCGGGGTTTTCACTAGTGGTGCGAGGGGAGCTGGCACATCGTGAGGACGGCTGGACGGGCCGGCCAGGGCTCTGGCTGTTCCAGGGGCCCAAGGCGGGTTCGAGGGGCACGTTTCGGGCGCTGGTGGTTGGCGGGGTTTTCACTAGTGGTGCGAGGGGAGCTGGCACATCGTGAGGACGGCTGGACGGGCCGGACGGGGCTCTGGCTGTTCCAGGGGCCCAAGGCGGGTTCGAGGGGCACGTTTCGGGCGCTGGTGGTTGGCGGGGTTTTCACTAGTGGTGCGAGGGGAGCTGGCACATCGTGAGGACGGCTGGACGGGCCGGCCAGGGCTCTGGCTGTTCCAGGGGCCCAAGGCGGGTTCGAGGGGCACGTTTCGGGCGCTGGTGGTTGGCGGGGTTTTCACTAGTGGTGCGAGGGGAGCTGGCACATCGTGAGGACGGCTGGACGGGCCGGCCAGGGCTCTGGCTGTTCCAGGGGCCCAAGGCGGGTTCGAGGGGCACGTTTCGGGCGCTGGTGGTTCGCGGGGTTTTCACTAGTGGTGCGAGGGGAGCTGGCACGTCGTGAGGACGGCTGGACGGGCCGGCCAGGGCTCTGGCTGTTCCAGGGGCCCAAGGCGGGTTCGAGGGGCACGTTTCGGGCGCTGGTGGTTGGCGGGGTTTTCACTAGTGGTGCGAGGGGAGCTGGCACATCGTGAGGACGGCTGGACGGGCCGGACGGGGCTCTGGCTGTTCCAGGGGTCCAAGGCGGGTTCGAGGGGCACGTTTCGGGCGCTGGTGGTTGGCGGGGTTTTCACTAGTGGTGCGAGGGGAGCTGGCACATCGTGAGGACGGCTGGACGGGCCGGCCAGGGCTCTGGCTGTTCCAGGGGCCCAAGGCGGGTTCGAGGGGCACGTTTCGGGCGCTGGTGGTTGGCGGGGTTTTCACTAGTGGTGCGAGGGGAGCTGGCACATCGTGAGGACGGCTGGACGGGCCGGACGGGGCTCTGGCTGTTCCAGGGGCCCAAGGCTGGTTCGAGGGGCACGTTTCGGGCGCTGGTGGTTGGCGGGGTTTTCACTAGTGGTGCGAGGGGAGCTGGCACATCGTGAGGACGGCTGGACGGGCCGGCCAGGGCTCTGGCTGTTCCAGGGGCCCAAGGCGCGTTCAAGGGGCACGTTTCGGGCGCTGGTGGTTGGCGGGGTTTTCACTAGTGGTGCGAGGGGAGCTGGCACATCGTGAGGACGGCTGGATGGGCCGGACGGGGCTCTGGCTGTTCCAGGGGCCCAAGGCGCGTTCAAGGGGCACGTTTCGGGCGCTGGTGGTTCGCGGGGTTTTCACTAGTGGTGCGAGGGGAGCGGGCACGTCGTGAGGACGGCTGGACGGGCCGGACGGGGCTCTGGCTGTTCCAGGGGCCCAAGGCGGGTTCGAGGGGCACGTTTCGGGCGCTGGTGGTTGGCGGGGTTTTCACTAGTGGTGCGAGGGGAGCTGGCACATCGTGAGGACGGCTGGACGGGCCGGCCAGGGCTCTGGCTGTTCCAGGGGCCCAAGGCGGGTTCGAGGGGCACGTTTCGGGCGCTGGTGGTTGGCGGGGTTTTCACTAGTGGTGCGAGGGGAGCTGGCACGTCGTGAGGATGGCCGGACGGGCCGGACGGGGCTCTGGCTGTTCCAGGGGCCCAAGGCGGGTTCGAGGGGCACGTTTCGGGCGCTGGTGGTTCGCGGGGTTTTCACTAGTGGTGCGAGGGGAGCTGGCACGTCGTGAGGACGGCTGGATGGGCCGGACGGGGCTCTGGCTGTTCCAGGGGCCCAAGGCGGGTTCGAGGGGCACGTTTCGGGCGCTGGTGGTTGGCGGGGTTTTCACTAGTGGTGCGAGGGGAGCGGGCACATCGTGAGGACGGCTGGACGGGCCGGCCAGGGCTCTGGCTGTTCCAGGGGCCCAAGGCGGGTTCGAGGGGCACGTTTCGGGCGCTGGTGGTTGGCGGGGTTTTCACTAGTGGTGCGAGGGGAGCTGGCACATCGTGAGGACGGCTGGACGGGCCGGCCAGGGCTCTGGCTGTTCCAGGGGCCCAAGGCGGGTTCGAGGGGCACGTTTCGGGCGCTGGTGGTTGGCGGGGTTTTCACTAGTGGTGCGAGGGGAGCTGGCACATCGTGAGGACGGCTGGACGGGCCGGCCAGGGCTCTGGCTGTTCCAGGGGCCCAAGGCTGGTTCGAGGGGCACGTTTCGGGCGCTGGTGGTTGGCGGGGTTTTCACTAGTGGTGCGAGGGGAGCTGGCACATCGTGAGGACGGCTGGACGGGCCGGCCAGGGCTCTGGCTGTTCCAGGGGCACAAGGCGGGTTCGAGGGGCACGTTTCGGGCGCTGGTGGTTGGCGGGGTTTTCACTAGTGGTGCGAGGGGAGCTGGCACGTCGTGAGGATGGCCGGACGGGCCGGACGGGGCTCTGGCTGTTCCAGGGGCCCAAGGCGGGTTCGAGGGGCACGTTTCGGGCGCTGGTGGTTGGCGGGGTTTTCACTAGTGGTGCGAGGGGAGCTGGCACATCGTGAGGACGGCTGGACGGGCCGGCCAGGGCTCTGGCTGTTCCAGGGGCCCAAGGCGGGTTCGAGGCGCACGTTTCGGGCGCTGGTGGTTGGCGGGGTTTTCACTAGTGGTGCGAGGGGAGCTGGCACATCGTGAGGACGGCTGGACGGGCCGGCCAGGGCTCTGGCTGTTCCAGGGGCCCAAGGCGGGTTCGAGGGGCACGTTTCGGGCGCTGGTGGTTGGCGGGGTTTTCACTAGTGGTGCGAGGGGAGCTGGCACATCGTGAGGACGGCTGGACGGGCCGGCCAGGGCTCTGGCTGTTCCAGGGGCCCAAGGCGGGTTCGAGGGGCACGTTTCGGGCGCTGGTGGTTGGCGGGGTTTTCACTAGTGGTGCGAGGGGAGCTGGCACATCGTGAGGACGGCTGGACGGGCCGGCCAGGGCTCTGGCTGTTCCAGGGGCCCAAGGCGGGTTCGAGGGGCACGTTTCGGGCGCTGGTGGTTGGCGGGGTTTTCACTAGTGGTGCGAGGGGAGCTGGCACATCGTGAGGACGGCTGGACGGGCCGGCCAGGGCTCTGGCTGTTCCAGGGGCCCAAGGCGGGTTCGAGGGGCACGTTTCGGGCGCTGGTGGTTCGCGGGGTTTTCACTAGTGGTGCGAGGGGAGCGGGCACATCGTGAGGACGGCTGGACGGGCCAGACGGGGCTCTGGCTGTTCCAGGGGCCCAAGGCGGGTTCGAGGGGCACGTTTCGGGCGCTGGTGGTTGGCGGGGTTTTCACTAGTGGTGCGAGGGGAGCTGGCACGTCGTGAGGATGGCCGGACGGGCCGGACGGGGCTCTGGCTGTTCCAGGGGCCCAAGGCGGGTTCGAGGCGCACGTTTCGGGCGCTGGTGGTTGGCGGGGTTTTCACTAGTGGTGCGAGGGGAGCGGGCACATCGTGAGGACGGCCGGACGGGCCGGACGGGGCTCTGGCTGTTCCAGGGGCCCAAGGTGGGTTCGAGGGGCACGTTTCGGGCGCTGGTGGTTGGCGGGGTTTTCACTAGTGGTGCGAGGGGAGCTGGCACGTCGTGAGGATGGCCGGACGGGGCTCTGGCTGTTCCAGGGGCCCAAGGCGGGTTCGAGGGGCACGTTTCGGGCGCTGGTGGTTGGCGGGGTTTTCACTAGTGGTGCGAGGGGAGCTGGCACATCGTGAGGATGGCCGGACGGGCCGGACGGGGCTCTGGCTGTTCCAGAGGCACAAAGTGAACATGGGGACACAGCCCTTTTCTCCAGCTCTCTGTTCCCACCCTCCCCCGGTCGGAGGGGTTCTGTGCCCCAGCTCCCCCAGCCCCCCGCCAGCCCGACATTCTCCCCAGCACCAACCTCACTGGCGATTTCTCTCTCCTCTGCGTCCGGCACACCCTCCCCCCGACACAGACCAGGAAGGGGGGTGCAATCCCGACGGGGGGGGGCTTTGCTGGGCCAGGAGCCGGATCCCGCCCCCCAGCCCAGGTGGCGCTGCGGGAAGAACGGGCCTGCTGAGATGGAGAAGCCAACGGTCAGTTCTTGACCAGGAAATGGCTGCTGCCAGGTACTGCCGACGGCTCCCGCCACGCTTGGGGGGGGCGCTGCGCCCCACAATGAAACCACCCTTGGGGCTGCTGCTCCATTATCGCTCACCCCCGGGGCTGGGGAAGGTTGGGGGGTCCCTGATCAGCTGATAAGGTGCGAGGGGGGCAGAGGATGGTGGGGTCCCCGATAGCATCATGGGGCTAGAGAGGAGTGGTAGGAAGGCGGAGGAGGGGGGCCCTGATGGGGGGGGGCAGCACGGATTTGGGCGGGGAGGGAGAGGGCGAGTGGGGGAGGGGATCTCAGTAAGGAGCCGGGTCAAGTGCAGGTGGGGGGGGGGAGACAGAGGCAAAGGAAAAGGGGGGGCAGCCTGGGGAAAGGGGCGAGTGAGTGAGGGGACGGGAAAGAGGGAATGAGAAAGGGGGAAGTGAGAAAGAGAGAGACAGAGAAACCGGGGCGGGGGGGGGAGGACGAGGGTCGGGGGGGCGGTTCTCTGGCCCAGGCCCTTTGCAAAGCCAACCAGGACCTGCCTTGGGATGCTCTGGGGGCCGCTCTGCGGCCTGCGCTGGGGGGGGGACGAGGGACCCCGGGGGGGGCTGGCCTGGGAAGCCGGGAGAAATTCCCTGAGTGGGGCAGGGGCGGCAAATGGCCAGAGGCTAAAAGCCAGAAGGACGCACCCCCCGCCCAGCACTGAGTCCCTCTGAGGGGTCTCTGGAGAAGGCCACACACACACACAGACCAGACAACACACACACAGACCAGACACACACACACACACACACTGACCAGACACACACACACTGACCAGACACATACACACACACACACACACACACACTGACCAGACACACACACTGACGAGACAGACACACACACATGCACACACACTGACCAGACACACACACACTGACCAGACACACACACACACACACACACACTGACCAGACAACACACACTGACCAGACACACACACACACACACACACTGACCAGACAACACACACTGACCAGACACACACACACACACACTGACAAGACACACACACTGACCAGACAGACACACACACATGCACACACACTGACCAGACACACACACACTGACCAGACACACACACACGCACACACTGACCAGACACACACACACAGACCAGACACACACACGCACACACTGAGCAGACACACACACACTGACCAGTCACACACGCACACACACACTCTATAAAAGGTCACTGCAGAGAAATGAGGTCTCACACGCCAGGGAGAAATGCTCTGACACACACCCAGTACAAACACACACTGCGCACCACGCATGGAGATGTGCACACGCCGTAACACGCACCCACCGCTTCATAACACACCACACAAACACAAGGGAGAGAGACGCACACACCACAACCCCATGCTCACACACAGTGCAACACACATCACACCACAACCAGCGGCACATGTGCACATGCACACTGCGTGGAGACCCACACAACACAACACAACACAACACAACACACACACTGGGTACAAGGGGACAGTGACACACAGCACACCCCCCACGCACGCACTCGTGACAATGCACACAGCGCACACGCCAGGGTCCCTGGGCCCCGGCCCCACCCCTTCCTTGGGGGGATACGAGGGGTTTCTGGGGAAAAGCGCAGAGCCCAGCCCCGCCCCCATGGTCCCCTGGGGGCTTTATTTATCAAGGGAAAGTCAGCTACCCTGGGGAGAACAGAGCCCAGGAGCCCAGCCCCCTCCTCCCTGCTCTAACCACCAGCCCCCACTCCCCTCCCAGAGCCGGGGAGAGAACCCAGGAGTCCTGGCTCCCAGCCCCCCCTGCTCTAACCACCAGCCCCCACTCCCCTCCCAAAGCCGGGGAGAGAACCCAGGAGTCCTGGCTCCCAGCCCCCCTGCTCTAACCACCAGCCCCCACTCCCCTCCCAGAGCCGGGGAGAGAATCCAGGAGTCCGGGCTCCCAGCCCCCTCTGCAGACACAAGCCTGGGGGTAGCTTCACCCCTGGGAACCCAGACAAAACGGTTCCATCCGGCTAAGAATGCAGACGTGCGCACACTGTCAGTCACACACGTACACACGCACTGTCACAAGTGCAAATGCATACACACACCGCACACGCACTGTCACACGTGCACACACATACACACACACCGCACACGCATACACAGACATCGCACACACACTGTCACACATGCACACACATACCACACAGTCACATGGGCACTGTCACACGTGCACACGCATACACACACACCGCACACACACTATCACACATGCACACACATACACACACAGTCACACGTGCACACACATCACACATGCACAGTCACACATGCACCGTCACACGTGCACATGCATACACACACATCGCACACGCACTGTCACTCACACACGCTGTCACACAGGCTGGACGGGCCAGGGGCCAAGTGAGCCGCAGAGCTGGGCTGTACGTGTGTCCGTCTCCCACGGACTGAAAGACACGGAATTGACCCCCCACCTCCTGACAACAAACCCTCTGTCCCCCACTCCAGTACCCTCAGCTGACGGCGCTGCGAGCTTCCCCCAGCAGTGCCCAGCGGGGACCCTCTGGCGCTGCGAGCTTCCCACAACAGTGCCCAGCGGGGACCCTCCGGCGCTGCGAGCTTCCCCCAGCAGTGCCCAGCAGGGACCCTCCGGCGCTGCGAGCTTCCCCCAGCAGTGCCCAGCGGGGACCCTCCGGCACTGCGAGCGTCCCACAACAGTGCCCAGCGGGGACCCTCCGGTGCTGTGAACTTCCCACAGCAGTGCCCAGAGGGGACCCCCTGGTGCTGCAAGCTTCCCACAGCAGTGCCCACCTGGGACCCCCCGGCATTGCAAGCTTCCCCCAGCAGTGCCCAGAGGGGACCCCTGGCGTTGCGAGCTTCCCCCAGCAGTGCCCAGCGGGGACCCTCTGATGCTGTGAACTTCCCCCAGCAGTGCCCAGCGGGGACCCCCCGGCGCTGCGAGCTTCCCACAGCAGTGCCCACCTGGGACCCTCCAGTGCTGCGAGCTTCCCACAGCAGTGCCGTATCAGCATTACCTGGTATTTTTAGCCTCGCTGAGCCCTGAGGCCAGATCCAAGGAGGAATTAATTCGGGACGGGGTGAGCCGCCCACTCAGCCCTGGGGAGGGGGCACCTGAACAACTCCCCCCTCTGCTCCCACCCACACCCCAGCCTGTGGAATGGGGGGCAGTGGGGCGCGCTGAGCTGGGGAGGGGACTCGGGGGGGAGGTCTGCAGGTGACTCTGCGTTTGGGGGCTCAGGGGGATTTCAGGGCTCAGGAGATTCACTGATTTTTTTATTTTCTCTCCAAAATAATGTAATTTTAATATGACAAAGGGCAGGGAAAGGGGGGGCAGGAGGGAATGTGACCCCCCCTCACACCCCAGACACGGCCCCTTCTCCCCACGCCCAAATTCCTTCTCCCCACACACACCTCCAGATCCAGCCTCTGCTCCCCCTTGCACCCCAGATCCACAGCCCTCCGGCGCCCCCGATCATTCCTCTTCTCCCCCCGCCTCCAGCTCCGGCCCCCTCCCCCCGCACCCCCAGCTCCGCGACGCGCTCCCCCCGGGAACACCCGAGCGCTGCTGATCATTATTAATACTCCCCGGGTGCCCCCCTCCTCGCCGTGGACAAAAGGCGAGTCCAGCGCTGGCTGACTGCATCTGCCCCCCCCATCCTACCGTGCCCCCCCCCACTCCGGCCATTGCCCCCCCCCACGCTCCGGACAATCCACAATCCCCCGGCTCTGTGCATCGGGCATCCAACGCCGCCGTACAAACACCTGCAGCCGTGGGGTCAGCAAAGCCCCCCTCCAAACCGCATCAGCCCCCCCTCCAATGCAACACCCCCCATTAACCACAGCCCCCCCAATTAACCACAGCCCCCCTCCAATGCAACACCCCCCATTAACCACAGCCCCCCCATTAACCACAGCCCCCCTCCAATGCAACACCCCCCATTAACCACAGCCCCCCAATTAACCACAGCCCCCCTCCAATGCAACACCCCCCATTAACCACAGCCCCCCTCCAATGCAACACCCCCCATTAACCACAGCCCCCCCCAATTAACCACAGCCCCCCTCCAATGCAACACCCCCCATTAACCACAGCCCCCCTCCAACCCATCGCCCCCAAATAGATCAGAGACCCCCCCCATTCCCGCAGCATTGCAATACAATTCCCACGCAGGAGATGCCCGCTTGGCAAACGCAACCGCCCCCCCCCCCCCCGCGACTCCTTTTTTCTCCCATTCTTCCTTCCCCTCCACCGCCCGCATCCTCCGCCCGCAGCCCGGCTTTTATTCCCGGCTCGGCTCCGCTCCGCTCCGCTCCGGCCGCGCTGCAGAAGCGAAGCGAAGCGAAGCGAAGCTCGCGCCCCTCTCGCAAGTGCAAAGAAAAGGGCACAGCCCCCGAGGCCAGCAGCGAAAGCCGGGAGCGCCGCGGCCCCGGCCCCGGCCCCGGCCCCGGCCCCGCTCCGGGAGCCGGCGAGCCCGAGACAAGAAAGAGCTCGGCACAAGCGGCGGCGCTGCGCGGGCAGGGGCGAGCGAGCCCGAGAGCCGAGCGCGCCGCCCCGCGCCGCGCCGCGCCCGCTGCCAGGGGCCAGCCGCTGCATTAAGCGCCTCGCAATCAATAACGCGCGGGGGAGATTTATGCAAAGCGCCGATATTAATATGCAAAGTTTTAAAGATTTTTAAATGGGAGCGAGCGAGCGAGGCACGGAGCCGGGGGGAGGCGGAGGCGGGGGTGCACCTACCTCTGCTTCCATCGGTGGGCGCCCGCTGACTCCTCCATGCGCGCATGGCTGCAGCGCCGAGACTCGGGCGGCGGGGGGAGCGGCGGCCAACAGCAGCAGCGGCAGGCGGAGCGCGAGCCGGGGCGCGCGCGGGCCGCTCGCCATCGGCCCCCCGCCCGCCGCGGTTGCCCTGGCAACGGGGAGGATGCAGCAGCATCAGCACCAGGCATGAAGGATGCTCAGGGCGGCAGCGGCCGCAATTGCCGGGGATGGGGAGGGAGGGAGGGAGGGAGGGGGAGCCCCAGGGCTTGGGGGGAGGGGCAGGGTTGGGGGGAGGGGTGGGTTAGCAAGGTGGAGGGGCAGGGTTAGGAGGGGGGCAGTCCCCAGGACTTGGGGGGAGGGGGCAGGTGAGCAAGGGGGAGGGGAGTGGGGAGGCCAGGGTTGAGGGAGGGTTAGGGAGGGGGGAGATCCAGGATATGGGGGGGAGGGGGCAGGTGAGGAAGGGGGAGGGGAGGCCAGGGTTGAGGGAGGGTTAGGGAGGGGGGAGATCCAGGATATGGGGAGAGGGGGCAGGTGAGGAAGGGGGAGGGGAGGCCAGGGTTGAGGGAGGGTTAGGGAGGGGGGAGATCCAGGATATGGGGGGGAGGGGGCAGGTGAGGAAGGGGGAGGGGAGGCCAGGGTTGAGGGAGGGTTAGGGAGGGGGGAGATCCAGGATATGGGGAGAGGGGGCAGGTGAGGAAGGGGGAGGGGAGGCCAGGGTTGAGGGAGGGTTAGGGAGGGGGGAGATCCAGGATATGGGGAGAGGGGGCAGGTGAGGAAGGGGGAGGGGAGGCCAGGGTTGAGGGAGGGTTAGGGAGGGGGGAGATCCAGGATATGGGGAGAGGGGGCAGGTGAGGAAGGGGGAGGGGAGGCCAGGGTTGAGGGA
Source organism: Glyptemys insculpta (assembly GCA_032172135.1). Taxonomy (NCBI): domain Eukaryota; kingdom Metazoa; phylum Chordata; order Testudines; family Emydidae; genus Glyptemys; species Glyptemys insculpta. The sequence goes on along the minus strand of JAVMKA010000013.1, from coordinate 68,760,828 downwards.
GGGTTAGGGAGGGGGGAGATCCAGGATATGGGGGGGAGGGGGCAGGTGAGGAAGGGGGAGGGGAGGCCAGGGTTGAGGGAGGGTTAGGGAGGGGGGAGATCCAGGATATGGGGAGAGGGGGCAGGTGAGGAAAGGGGAGGGGAGGCCAGGGTTGGAGGAGGGTTAGGAAGGGGGGAGATCCAGGATATGGGGAGAGGGGGCAGGTGAGACAGGGGGAGGGGAGTGGGGAGGCCAAGGTTTGGGGGAGGGCTAGGAAGGGGGGAGTCCCAGGACTTGGGGGAGGAAGGGGAGGGGAGGGTTGGGGGGAGCCCAAGTTTTGGGGGAAAGGGAGAGTGTGTTTGTAGGGCTGTGCTTGTGTGGCTCTGATGTTGCGGGGGTGGACAAGGGGGGGTATGTCTGCATGGCTGTGTGTGTTTTGTGTGTGCTTCCCTAGCACTGTGTGTGAAAGGGGGGGGGCTGTGTGTGTAACACAACACCCTTTTCTCCTGCTGCACCCCTCACTCCGTCTCTCTCTCTTGCGCTTTGTTTTTCAGCTTCAAACTTTCACAGAGAAAATTGAGGGCATCATTTGCACAGTGATGAGGAGTTTGCATGCGGTAGAGACACTCCGAAGTCCAAGTTTTCCCTGCAACACTTTTGTGGGCAATCTGTATTGAGGGCAGAAAGCACAGAGGCAATATTCCAGAGTACTGCATGCAGGAGATGATTTTGGAAATTAATAATCCTACATGCCAGATAACCCAGAGACATTGGTGCATATTCAGAATTTAAAGTGCTTCATGCAATAATGCCAAATGTTATCTGAAATATGCATTGGAAGTGGAGCGCATCTGGGCAATATTTGAGAATGGAGCATGCAGAATATCTTGGAAATTAATAATCTTACATGCCAAAAATAACCAAGAACTGTTTATGCACTGCATATTCAGAATTAAAAGTGTTCTATGCACTCATATCAAAGGTTACTTGCAATATACATTGGAAGTGGAGGGCATGTGGGCAGTATTTTAGAATACTGTGTTCGGGATATTTTGGAAATTAAGTTTTATATGCCAAAGAATACAGACATTTGTATGCAGTACCCAATCAGAATTAAAACTACTATATGCAATAGTCAGAATATTATTGCAATATACATTGGAAATGGAGGGCATATATGCAATATTTAAGAATACAAAATGCAGGGTATTTTGGAAATTAAATGTTATATGCCAGAAATGCAGAGATGTTTATGCAATGCCTGTTCAGCATTAGAAGTACTAATTGCAATTAATCTGAATGGAATTGGCAATATATATTTGGGAGCGAACAGCATTCTGTGCAATATTTTACGATATCACACAGTGCAGATTTTGGAAGTTAAGAGCATTACATTAGAATAATCAAGAACTTTGTATGCAACGCATATTCAGATTTAAACATATTGCATACAATAATTCAGATTATTAGATACAATGCAGCGTAAAAACTACAGAACCATATATATAGTGAGGCTTAAGAATGTTGCCTGAAGTGGATATTGAGTGTTTGAAACAAAATAATTAGACTGTTGTATGAAATTCATATTTGGAATTACGAATATTCTATGCAATCATTCCGAATATTGTGTGCAATATGGACTGGCAATGGAGAGCATTGTGGCAAAATTTTAGAGTATTGCACGCCCAAGAATTTGGAAATTAAGTGTTTTTTATGCCAAAACAATTAAGAACATTTTATGCAATGCATACTGAACATTGAAAGCACGATATTCAATAGTTTGCAGTATGTATTTGGAAAGGAGAATATTGTGTGCTAGGCTCATGAGTATTACATGTAGGATTATTTGGAAATTAAGAGTTTGTTATGCAAAAATAATTAAGAGATTGGTTCATGCAATGCATATTGAGAAACAAAATACTCTATGCCAAAAAAAACCCATCATATTGTAGGTAATGCACTCGGAACTGAACATTTCATACAAGGTGTATAGGGAAGGGCTAGAACGTTGGATAAAATTCATATTGAATATTGTATGCAAAATAATTAATTGCATGAAATGCATATGTATAATTAAGAGTATAATATGCAATCATTGAGTTTTATATCCAATTAATATAACTATTGAGTGCTGCATGCAATATATAAATATATATTTGGTATGAAAGGTTTATATGAAAAATATGATTTTGTGTGTGTAATGCATATGGAAATGAGTAGTATTAGACAGAATAATTACATGCATTGCATCTGGAGAATGAGAGCGGATATATTATTGGCAATTAAAAGTGTTGTGTGGAACTTCAATTTAGAAATGAAGTTTAGGGCATAAATACAGTGAGATTTGCAGATTATTATACGAAATAATTAAGAGAACACAGAAATCAAAAATACCATAGTGAATATAGATTTTAAATTATTATATACTATAATTAACCAAACATTTGGGGGATTTTATATTAAAGAGATGGAAGGATATGATATGCAATATGTGGAAGGATATGATATGCAATATGTGGAAGTAATGCATGCAATATGTATGAAGAATTAATGGTATTACATGCAGAAGTATTAAGAATATTCTATATAATCTAAGAGCATTATTTTTGAGAGTTAGAAGAATATGCAAAATAACCCAGAGAATTGCTAAGAACTGAGATCATTGTATGCCAAAATTATTAGTTTTACATGCGGTGAATACTGGGCGTTAATAGAATTATTTGCCAAAAATCAGAGCAAAATTGCAGACTGAATGTTGGAAATTAAGACCGTTATACACAATACTTGTAGTTGCTGCATCCGTGTTTCATAGACCTGAAGAACAATAAAAAGGATTGTGCGGCAATATATAGAAGGAATTTCAAAAGCCCATTCGATGTATTTTCCATGGAAAATAAAGAGGATGATACGCAGGAATCATTCAGATTGGGTTGGGGTTTTTTGCATGCAGTAGATATTAGACATCGAGAGGAATATGAGCCAAGATTTTAAAGCATTTTGGGCAAAATTGAGAAAGAAGCTTATTAACCCTAGCACACTGAGAACAGAGAATATTGCATGTATGGAGAAATCAGGAATAATTCCGGGTACAGTATAAAATCTATTACATTCAGAGCATCGTTAGAATTTGAAGTACTATGTGCAAAAATTAAGGCTAACATTTGCAAAACTGGGTGTCTACGGTTGTGCTCCGAAAGCCACATTTCGTCAGTGAAATGCAATTTAAAATATGGCTTTATCAGTTTTACTGTGGTCACCCAACTTACGAAATTTTGGCCTAACTGGCTTGTGTGATATACATTTATACATGGAGAGTTCTGTGTATGTAGAGAGATCGAGAATTAGAGTAGTCTCTGAAAGATAACTGGGACCATGCTAAACTATTGTAGAATTGAGAACATTTTATCCCAAGAATTGAGCATTGCATGCAATATATCAGAGTTTACAATTTTTGCAAAATACTTCAAATCAGGGAAAGAGTTCCTCCCCATTTGGAAAATTAATTGCTGTATTTGTAATCATGGTGTGGAAGACAGACTGGGCTTGTGTGTGTCTGAAAAGGGAGGGTTCGGTGCGATACATATTGGGCTTGAGGTCAGTGCACAATATATATTACAAGCCGATGTCACTTCAAGTGCTCTGGGAGCGAGAATTAATTTTATATAACATGATATTGAAAATTTGTGCATGTTGAAAATTGAGACTGGTGTGTGCAACATAGATGAAGGACTCGGCACAGATGTGAAGTTCTCTTATTGCAGGCAATCTAAATTCATTTTTCTGTGCTCATTGGAAGCGAAGTTTGGAGATAATTTGAGATAATTACATTAAAGCCGTATTACATGCAACATAAACTAAGGATCGTCTGCATTTTGATCGTTTTGAATTTGCATGCAATATTTAAAATTATTGCACAGAATCAGAACTGCATGCAACATAGATTCACTGTTCTGTGCAATAATTGAGATTATGGCATGAAATGCATCTTGGAAATGAAGACTTGCCAGCAGTAACACTGAGAATTAAGACTCGAATTCAATGCAGGGTTTTAGAAAGAGCAAAATCACTTAGGAAGCGTTGGGGTTAATTAGCTAGAGTGTCACCCTCACGTAAAAGGGCTCAGAATTAGTCTCATTATTCGATGGCGAGGCTGGAGCTGGTGTGGACTCTGCAGCGAGGCGTTTATACAGTGCAGCCAGGGCTGCCGATGGTGTCGCTCCGGGGAAACCGGCAGAAAAACACCGACTTGCACCAGCGCAGGGCCTGGCCCAGAGCCGTTTTCTGGAGTGTTTGTCGAGCGCTGGCCAAAGCCCGGGATTCTCCTTCGGGGGAAGAACCCAGAGGCTGGGGAAACGGCCGCCCCGGCCCATCGGCACCCCACCCCGACTGCAAACAGGCCAGAAAGAACCAGGAGAATCATTTCCTGGGGGAAAACAAACCGCACCCCAAATCGGCCTGAATTTTGGACCCAAACCTAAACCACCCCTTGCAGAAAGCTGCTCCCTCGCCGAAGGTCTCTATGTTCGTTTACTGTTAATTCATCCTCACACGCCCAGCCTGCCTGCCGCTGACATGTCTAATGCTTTGTGTGTCATTCCAGCCCCTGCGCCTGACCGCAGAGCCTGTGTCCAGGCTAATAAAAAACAGACAGCAGGTCACGTCTGCTGCTAGGAAGGAGGCAGACACCTCGCGCATGCAGCTGCCTTGGAGGGGGGGGAGATCCTGGAAATTAACAGTGGCCTCTGGAAAAATCCGACTCCGAGTTCCAAAGACCTGAACCCCAACAGAGCATGTTCTTAGCCCACCCCCCAGCTCAGTGTAGGCTCGGGCTGCAAAGCTTTGACTGAATGTTCTGTGTGTTACCGTCCACCCACGCAGAGCTGAGGGAGGAAACGCTGCCAGCCCCCATCCCACTAGACCCACTCCCCTCCCAGAGCTGGGGTGAGAACCCAGGAGTCCTGGCTCCCAGCCCCCCTGCCCTAACCCACTAGACCCCACTCCCCTCCCAGAACTGGGGAGAGAACCCAGGAGTCCTGGCTCCCAGCCCCCCCTGCTCTGACCACCAGCCCCCGCTCCCCTCCCAGAGCTCGGGCGAGAACCCAGGACTCCTGGCTCCCAGCCCCCCTGCTCTAACCCACTAGACCCCCCATTCCCCTCCCAGAGCTGGGGCAAGAACCCAGGACTCCTGGCTCCCAGCCCCCCCTGCTCTAACCCACTAGACCCACTCCCATCCCAGAGCTGGGGCAAGAACCCAGGAGTCCTGGCTCCCAGCCCCCCCTGCTCTAACCCACCAGACCCCACTCCCCTCCCAGAGCCGGGAGAGAACCCAGGAGTCCTGGCTCCCAGCCCCCCCTGCTCTAACCCACCAGACCCCAGTCCTGGACCTGAGGCTGGGACCCAGGCGTCCTGGCTCCACTGTGTGGCACATTCTGAAATGGATCCTGCCCTGACACTGTGTGTGTGTGTGTGGGGGGGAAGCTCCACGGAACCCCACCTGGCTTCCTAGAGAGAGGTGAGGCCAATACCTGCCTTGGGGGGGGGGGGGTGAGGGCCCTGGCCCCCGGCCCGGCCCCGACACTCCATGGCACCCTGGCGGAGCGGCCTGGCGGAGCGGCGGGGACAGGTCAGGGACATCTCTCCCAGGGGACGGCACAGCTCCAGCCAGGCTTGGGTCACTGCTGCTGGGGGCTCCCCAGCTCTGGGAGGGGAGCAGGGGCTGGTGGTTTAGAGCAGGGGGGGGCTGGGAGCCAGGACTCCTGGGTTCTCTCCCCAGCTCTGGGCAGGGAGTGGGGGCTGGTGGGTTAGAGCGGGGGGGCTGGGAGCCAGGACTCCTGGGTTCTCTCCCTGGGTCTGGGAGGGGAGGGGAGTGGGGGCTGGTGGTTAGAGCAGGGGGGGCTGGGAGCCAGGACTCCTGGGTTCTCTCCCTGGGTCTGGGAGGGGAGTGGGGGCTGGTGGTTAGAGCAGGGGGGGGCTGGGAGCCCGGACTCCTGGGTCCCTGGCGGGGTGTGTGGGTGCCGAGGGACGGAGGGGGACAAATATACAGAGGGGTGGAGCCACCTGGCGGCCGTTAAGCGAACAGCAACAGCTGGAACAATCGCGGACCCCCTGCTGCCCCCTCGTGGCCAAAGCAGCGTCAGCAGCCCCCGCCCGCAACGCCTCAGGCTTCAGTGACCCGCCTAGGGCACCGGGTCCCCCAGCCCCCCCCGCTGCCAGGGTCCCCCAGCCCCCCCCCCCCCGCTGCCAGGGTCCCCCCCCACTCACCCCCCCTGCCCCGCTGCCAGGGTCCCCCAGCACCCCCCCCCGCTGCCAGGATCCCCCCACTCACCCCCCCTGCCCCGCTGCCAGGGTCCCCCAGCACCCCCCTCCGCTGCCAGGGTCACCCCCCACTCACCCCCCTTGCCCCGCTGCCAGGATCCCCCAGCCCCCCCCCGCTGCCAGGATCCCCCCCACTCACCCCCCCTGCCCCGCTGCCAGGGTCCCCTCCCCCCAGCTCCCTCTCCACCACCTCACTCACCCCCCTGCCCCACTGCCAGGATCCCTCCCCCACTGCCTGGATCCCCCCCACTCACCCCAGTCCCCCCCCCACTGCGAGCATCCCCCCACTCACCCCCTCTGCCCCGCTGCCAGGGTCCCCCCCCCTCACCCCCCCTGCCCCGCTACCAGGATCCCCCAGCACCCCCCCCCGCTGCCAGGGTCCCCCCCCACTCACCCCCCCTGCCCCGCTGCCAGGGTCCCCTCCCCCCAGCTCCCTCTCCACCACCTCACTCACCCCCCTGCCCCACTGCCAGGATCCCTCCCCCACTGCCTGGATCCCCCCCACTCACCCCAGTCCCCCCCCACTGCGAGCATCCCCCCACTCACCCCCTCTGCCCCGCTGCCAGGGTCCCCCAGCACCCCCCCCCCGCTGCCAGGGTCCCCCCCCACTCACCCCCCCTGCCCCGCTACCAGGATCCCCTCCCCCCAGCTCCCTCTCCACCACCCCACTCACCCCCCTGCCCCGCTGCCAGGATCCCTCCCCCACTGCCTGGATCCCCCCACTCACCCCCTCTTCCCGGATCCCCCCCACACCCCCACTCACCCCCCCTGCCCCGCTGCCAGGATCCCCCTCCACCCCCCTCATCCGCTGCTAGGACCCCCGCCCAACTTCCCCCAGGCACCCACCTCCACCCCTGCCAGGTTCCTTCCCTGATTACCCCAGGATGGAGTCTGGGATGCTGGGGGGGGTCTCCTCTGCCCCCACCCTACCACATTCCCTACCTTACAGTTTAGGCTAGGTCACGTCCCCGGGTGCCCTCGGTCCGGGGCTGGGCACAGAGCAGGGGGAGCGCGCCATCCTAGGGGAGACCGAGTCAGGGGGCAGGGAGCTGATGAAGCTGGGAGCCGGGGGGAGCGATTCCTGCCAAGCACAGGGAAGGGGGAGCTGGCCCAGCCCCCCCACAGGTTGGGGTAACACCCCTGAGAGCGACTGAGCATTGGCCAGCTAAACCCAGGGTTGGGAGTTCAATCCTTGGGGGGGCCATTTAGGGATCTGGGGCAAAAATCTGTCTGGGGATTGGTCCTGCTTTGAGCAGGGGGTTGGACTAGATACCTCCTCTCTTGCAACCCTGGGATTCTATGACAGGGGGCTAATTTCCCAGCCAGAGGAACAGGCCAGGGGGTGGGGCCAGGAGAGAGCAGGAGACACCCCCATGCAGCCAATGGAGTGGGGGGGGGGTGCCAGGGACCCCCAGCCCCTCAGGAGCCCTGCAATGGGCCAGATCCTCAGGGTCCCCCCTGCTCTGGGGGGTCAGCCCCCCCACCTCCCAGACATAGCCCCCGAGCTCCAGCCCTCCTGCCCCACCCTGGGAGCTCTGCCCAGCAGGGCCAGCAGAGCGGGGTAATTAGCGCCCCACGCAGCCGCGCTGCGGTGTTGGCCCCCGTCTCTGCAGCTCGAGCCGGCTCAGGGGAGAGCAGCCCCGCAGATCAGTTGCTCAGTCCCGGGGGCCCCCTGGCTTTGCAGACCCCCCCCCCCCGCTCCGTCTCAGTCGCAGCCAGGCCTCCAGCTGCCAATTCAGCCTACCCCAGCCAGCAGGAAGGAGCAGACACTGGCAAAGGTGGAATGGGGCAGGCCAAGCGGGAATTTGAAGAACTGGCAAGAGACACCAAAACTAACAGCAATTTTTGCTATGTCCCCCTCCAGCAGTGGGGCCCTGGAAGAGCGAGGGGCTAAGGAGCACGCAAGGAAGACACAGGAGACGGTGAATGAGTTCTTGCCATCAGCTCCCTCAGATCCTCTGCAGTGAAACCGATTCCCACACTTGAGCCAATCGTTTGAGGTGGAAAAACTCTGAGGCACTGTCCCAGATTGAGGTGGCTGTAGAGGTGGTTTGGGAACAAACTGATAAACTGAACAGTAATAAGGCACCAGGCCAGATGGGATCACCCAAGAGTTCTGAAGGAACTCAAAAGTGAAACGGCAGAACTGCGAACTGTGGTATGTCACCTATCAGGGAGCTCTGCATCTGCCCCAGATGACTGGTAGATAATTAATGGGACGCCCATTTGTAAAAAAGGGTCCAGAGGCGATCCTGGCAATTCCAGGCCGGTGAACCTGACTTCAGTCCCGGCCAAACTGGTTGAAACTCTCGTAAAGAACAGAATTGTCAGACATGGATGAACACGATTGGTTGGGGAAGAGTCAACTCAGCTTTTGTGAAGGGAAATCACCCCTCACCAATCTACTAGAATTCTGTGAGGGCTCAACAAGCGTGTGGCCAAGGGGGAAGCCAGTGGCTGTCGCGTACATGGGCTTTCAGAAAGCGTTTGACAAGGGCCCTCCCCAAAGGCTCTTAAGCAAAGGAAGCTGCCACGGGATAAGAGGGCAGGTCCCTCTCATGGGTGGGTAACTGGTTAAAAGACAGGAAGCAAAGGGGAGGGACAAATGGTCATTCTTCACAGTGGAGACACGTAAATAGCAGGGTCCCCCAGGGCTCTGTACTGGGCCCAGGGCTGTTCAACATATTCACAAGTGAGCTGGAAAAAGGGGTAAACAGGGAGGTGGCAAAATTTGCCAATGATACAAAATTACTCCAGATAGTTGAGGCCAAAGTCGACTGCGAAGAGCTACAAAGGGATCTCCAGGATTCTAGGATCTCGCCAAACTGGGTGACTGGCAACAAAAAGGCAAATGAAATTTTATGTGGATAAGTGCAAAGTAATGCACCTTGGAATCCATAATCCCAGCTATACACACACAATGACGGGGTCCAAATTAGCTGTTACCACTCAAGAAAGATCTTGGTGTCACTGTGGATAGTTCTCTGAAAACATCCACTCCATGTGCAGCCGCCACCAAAAAAGCGAACAGAATGTTGGGAGCCATTAGAAAAGGGAGAGATAATAAGACAGAAAATATAATGCCTCTATATAAACCCCAGGTACACGCAGGCCTCGAACACAGTGTGCGATCTGCTCATCCCATCTCAAAAAAGAGCAATTAGAACGTATTTCTCCCTGTAGCACAGTTAACCTGTGGAACTCACTGCCAGGGGATGTTGTGAAGGCCAAAGCTGTAACGGGGTTCAGAAAGAAAGGATAAGCTCCTGGAGGATCGGTCCACCAATGGCTATTAGCCGGGATGATCAGGGACCCAACAGGGATGTAAAAGTTTAACTGGTTAACCGATAAGCATCACTAGTATCAGTTTTGCTTAACGATTAAACTCCGCTGCCGGCCCTGTGCCCTCAGGGCAGCAGTGGTGCCCCACATAAAACGTGGGGGTGCTACAGCAACCCCCACCCCCCTAGTTCCCTATGTTAACTCCTTAACCGTTAAACTGACCATTTTAATAGGTTACACGGTTACAATTTTTAAACCCTCTTTACGTGCCTAGGACCCCGCCCCATGCTCCAGGTGTCCCTAGCCTCTGCCTGCCCGGCGCTGGGCGTGGATCACTCCACTCCCTCTGGAGCACCTGGCCCCGGCTGCTGTCGGGACCCTGGCAGAGCTGGACCCATGGGGTGTTCTGTCTCCTGCTCTACTCCAAGAGCAACTTGGGAACCCTTCTGCAATGCAAAGTACAGAGGGAAACTGAGGCATGCCTAGGAAATCAAATTACAGCAATTCCCTCTGGGCAGAGGGCCCCCCCCTTGGGAGCTGTGGATCCCCAGACACCCCAGCTTTCAGCCACAGGGGCTTCAGCCTGAAGAGGTGAAGGGAAGAGCGGGGGGAAGGTGACACGCCCCCATCCTGTGGGAGAACCAGGGCACTGCAGCCCAACACCTGGGCTGAAGGCAGCACGTCCCCTGGCACCAGCCCAGCGCTGTTCTCCAAAGGCCTGCAGGGGACATGGGACAGGGCGGCTCAGCACAGCCTCCTTCCAGGTGACCCAGCACCGCCTGACTTCCCCCTTACTACAGCTGTACTGCTGGGCTCTGCCCCAGCGGGCGGGGAGAGCGGGAAGCCGGGACGCCCGGGCTCCGCCCCAGCGCGCGGAGAAGGAACAGGCACTTTCAGTTCAAGAAGAGTCTCCTCTACAAATTCTCTTTGTTTTATTGATTTTTTTCCAACCCGATACAAGACGCTGCAAAACCATTTGTCAAAAAAGATCAGGTTGGGCTATTTTGGTTTTTATTTTTTTTTTTTTTGCATTTTTTCCCCATCTTTTGCTTAAAAAAATACCATCTTCTTTTAAATAATTACACCAGCTGCCCCCCCCCCCGCCCCCGGGACTCAGAGGACAGATTCCTGCAGCCGCTGCCTGAGCCCTGTCCGCCCGCCTCCCGCCACGCTATATTTATATTATGTACAAATAGCCAGAACACAGGAAAACGTCCCTAAGAAAAGTGACTCTCCGATTCCCACGTTCCACCCGCCCCAAAACGGCAGCCGGAGGAAAACCAGGTTTGTGTCCTAAACATAATGAAAGGTCAAGTCTCCTTGTGAGCTGTGCCCCTGCCCGGGGACGGAGCCACGGCGAGCCGGCTGGCCCCACGCCCTGTGCGTCTGGAGTTGCCTGTCCCGCCTCCTCGCCAATACTGAGTCCAGTGCTCGGCCCAGCCCTGGCTGGGGGCTCCCGGGGCCGGCTGGCAGCTGGCTCAGTCGGAGGCCTGCAGGCGGGCAGAGGTTTGCCCCGTGGCAGCACCCAGACGGGGTCAGGTTGTTCTCAGGAGCCTCCGTGTCCCAAGTGGATGAGCTCCAGTGGCTCAGAAAAAAGTACAGACCGAGACCTAGGAGAGAAGAAGGGGGGGGGGGGGGTAAGTGCCAGGGGCAAGGCAGGCACAGGGGGAGGACTCGGCAATGGCAGAGGGACCCCCCCACTCACCAATATGCCTCCCTACCCCACCTTGGTCGGATTCCTCTGCTAGCACCCAGAAGCAGCCGGGGCTGGGGCAGGAGGGCTACCACACAAGGAGGTTGTGCTAGCACCCAGGGTGACTGTGGCTAGCATGTGTGTGGGGAGGGTGACTGGCAGTGATGGTGGCTAGCAAGGGGGGGGGGGGGGGGAGAGGAGAGAGAGACCCGGTGAGTGTGTGTGTGATGGTGGCTAGCACGGGGGTGGGGTGGAGGGGGACCCGGTGCTTACGTGTGGCTAGCTCCCAAGGTAGAAGAGGCCGGCTAACCCCCAGGAAGGACAGGAAGAGCTGCATACCCAGGCCGAGTTCCCCAGAGGCCAGGCTGGGCCCCCGCCCCGCAGGAGCCGTCACTGGGGGCCGAGGCTCTCCAGTAGCAGCCGACGCCCCTCCTCGTAGTCATCCTCGTCCACGTTGACCAGCAGCCGGATGGCCTCCTGCCCCACGGCGTCCTTGAGGGACTCGGTGAGGAAGACGCCCTTGAGGGCCTCCAGCAGCGAGCCGTTCATGTAGTCGCTCCAGAAGGCGTCCAGGTAGGAGAGCTCCGAGAACTTGATGTCGCAGATGATGGAGCCCAGGTCGCGCGACTTGAGGATGGTGTTGGACTGGCCGAAGATGTCGAACTGGCGCTCCAGCCGGTGCTGCTTGTTGGACAGCACGTTCTGCCGCAGGACCGGCTCGTGCTGGCAGAATTCGGCACGCACCCGCAGCCGGATGTCTGGGGGAAGAGGGACAGAGACAGACAGGGGAGGGAAGGAGAGACACGGGGCGTTAGAGCCAGAGGGCACAGGCCAGCGGCACACAGAGACCGCGCGCTCATGCAGTGTGACGCTGGGGGGGAGGCGGCGGCTCTGAACGGACCTAGGAGCCGGCCCATCAAGGGCTCCAGACTCCCTCCCTAGAGCATCCTCAACACAGGGCTACAGCCACACCTTGCCAAACGTCCACCTGGTACCCACCGGCCCCCGGGCATCCCAGCCCAACGGGCCCACCCAGCCAGCTTGCCTCCCACTGATCCACCAGGGCAGCTCCGCCGGCTTCTGCCCTGCTCTCCTTAGAACCCCCATCGCTAAGATCCTACGCTGAGTGACTGACCATCTCCGCAGCTGGCCCTTCCCACCCTACCCCCGCTCAGCTGGTTGGAGGATCTGCTTTTCCAGCCTCCCTTCCCCCGGATTTGGCAGGGTTTGGCTGTAGCCATGGAGCCAGGAAGAGGTGGGGTGTAGTTTTGGATCAGCCGCCTGTCAGGCCAAAATCGAAAGGGGGGTGTCGAAGGGAAAACAAAGGCTACAGAGCAAGATCCGGTCAAATCAAGAACCTGAGAGGCAGGTGGGTGTTACATACGCTCCACAAGGCCGTCTGCTTTAATGGCTCTGTCTTGTGGTCCTCACCTGTAGAAGCATTAACTCAGAGTGCAGTCACAGCCCCGGCCTCCACTGCCAGGGCAACCCCGCCCCGAGCCCAGCCCCCCCAAACCAAACTGCTCTGCTGACACCTTCCAGAGAGGGGGCAGTGCTAAAGTCATGCCCAACCAGAGGGGCAAGGGGCTGGCAGAGGTGTGCCAAGACAGGATGCCCATTGGGCGTGGCACCCTGCCCAGAGCCCTTCTCACCCGTTCGGGCTGTGGTCTGTCTGGGAGGCCAGCGCAAGCGGTGGTCGGAGTCCCTGCCTCTCCAGGGTTCAGAGCACTCGGGAGTCAGGCAATCCAGACCGGGGGGGGGGGGGGGGTTACAGGGTGCCCTGGCAGCAGTCCCAACCCTGCTCAGATCCCCCGCCCGAGCCTGCTTCTCCAGATGCCAGCGACATGCTGAGCGGCTGACAGCTTCCTTCCGTTGTACTGACACCACACACAGCTGGGACACAGCAACACCCACTGTGCCTGGAGGCTTGGCTCAAGGGAACCCTGAATCCAGGAACAGAAGGGGGCAGCCGTCCTCGTTAACACACTGGGATCCTGCGCCCTGCTTGGAAGGGCTGGCGGGGCAAGACTGGGGTCACCTCCTCCCCACAGGGATCAAACCTGCCCCCTGTGCCTGGGAGAGATGGGGCCCTGAGCAGCTGCTGAGGTGACAGACATTTGGGACTGCTGCCCCCTCCCAGACAAGTGGCCCCGTGGAGGCCTGAAGGAACAGGAGGTGGACAAGGCATGCCCAGTGCCCCAGAGGGGACAAGCTGTTGCCAGCAGCTGGGGAAAGCCATGGGTAGCACAAAGCAAGCCGCTCAATGCGGTCAACCACCAAGCACCGCGAAGTGGGGGCTGCTGCTCTGATGGCTCCCCACATGCCATCGTGAGAGGGGCGGGGTGAGCAGCCCGGATTCCCCACACGTGGGGTGGGTGAGCTAGTCCCTCGCCAGGACGGGCGCTGGCAGCCTCTGCTGACAGGTCTGCACAGAGCCCGTTCCATCCACGGACCTGGACCCGGGCCCTGTCCCTCCCGGCCCGGCTAACAGGCAGAGAGAGCTGCTGGGACCAGGGGCTGTCCTGGCACCGGGGTACTGTGGGGGCTATGCTCTAAAGTGACTTTGGGTTTTTACCAGAGCCTGGTACTCGGCCTGCTTGCATGGGCCGATACTTATGCTTTTCCAGGGGCTTGATCTCAACTGGGGACCGAGAGAAACAGGGTTCAAAGTTTTTAGCACATGGTAACAGCAAGACATCATTGTGGGCATCAATACGGCAAAGAACCTCAGCTGCGGGGGGGGGAGGGGGGGGCGGCGGCTGACTGCTGGACGGCACCAGGCCGGAGGGTTGAGAGGCGCCCCCCAGCGAATCGGGGGAGCACTTGGAGGCTCACCCTTGCTTAGCAGGAGAGCATGGAGCCAGTGACACAGCAGGGGTGGGCTGTGAACCAGGCTGTGCAGAGGAGTGACTGGGGGGCGTATGAGCCAGGCAGCTGGCCTGTTCTAATGGCTCCAGCAGCATGGGTTGGGGACCATTTGAGACATGAACCACCGGCTGCCCGCTCCTGGATGGAGTCTGGGAGGAATCCAGCACACTGGGGTTTGGGGGTTACTCGGTCCATCCCCCGTTCCCACTGGCACCCAGCATGCGAGCTGGCATGCAGCAGCCGCTCCCAGCAGACTCTGCTGGGGGTCTGTGGCACAGACTCCCTGCCGTGCCCTTCTGGAGCGGCCGGACCCTCTTGGCAGGGACATAGGAGCTGTCCCATCGGGGGGTGGGCTCAGCACTGCTGAGGTCTCTCTGGATCAGCATGCATATGGGGGGAGCCCTCTGTCAGAGCCTGCAGTGGGGGTTTAGAGCACACATTCAAAACAGGATGGGGTTCACCGACAACTGCAGGCGAGATTGGGTGCGCTGGAGTCAGTTACCTTTGCGAGACAGTTCTGAGTAGCTTGCATTAGAGACACAGGGTCTCTTTATCATCAACTTTTGCTTAGTAACCTGGAATTTAAACGGTGGATTGAGAGAGAATTGGCAGAAATCAAGTAGCAGCAGCAGCAACAAAAAATCGTGATAGCAAGGAAAATCAGACCGGTCACCAGGCCCTAGCCTGGAAGGCAGACAGAAGGGAGGGCACAGCCTCCTGCGGCTCAGGGAAGTTACGAATGCAGAGCTGCCGTCTGGACCTCGCCAGCGGTCCTGGGATTTGTGCCCCCAAGAAGCAAGGTAACATTATCAAACAGACAGGCAACAATCTAATGTGGAAGGGAGATTACGGTCCGATCCGTGCACCTACCCGCCGGATGGCTTAGCTGCACCGTGAAGTTGCAGTATTGACACTCATTGAATTATTTTTGAACCTTCTTCGTTAGAACCCATGGCCTGCAAATTGGTCAAACGGGAAGAGAGCGTTTTTGTGCAGTTTGCTTTTCTGGTCATTCGCATCGCACTGACAGACAACAGGACACAGAGCGGTGGTGATACTGGTGCTCAGCACGCGGCTGGCTGAGCGGGGCGCAGGGGTTATATGCTGGTCTTGGAGATAGAAATCCAGGCCACCACCTTGGAACTGAGCCGGCTTCCCCCATGAAGGGCAGCATCTGGGGTCTATCAGAGCTAGGTGGGTATTTGGGAACGGCCATGAGCCAGGCTAGATTCCTAGAATTTAAGGTCAGACGTGATCATTCCACTACCTCGTCTGCCCTCAGGGCGTGCCCGACACCAAGCAGCTTCCATATTGCTAGAAGCCCCCCCCCGCAGAACCTGCTAGAGGGCCTCCCTCCCCCCCCCCCCCCCCCCAAGCAGGAGGAGCTCAGAGGGCCCATGTTTGACTATCAGGCCCTGACCTCTAGTCACAGTCTGTGGACTCTCAGAGCTGAACAGTGCTAAGCCCTGGCTTCGACAGTGCTTTCCACGGAGAGATCTCAAGGCACTTTACCAAGTGCTCAGGATTGTTATCTCTAGGTTACAGATGGGGAAACTGAGCCACAGAAAGGCAACGTGACTTGCCTAAAACCCCCCAGCAGGGCAGCGGCTGAGCCGGGCCTAGAACCCAGGAATTCGGCAGCACCTGGGACTGGCACTTTGCACTTTGCTAGTCTAAAGGCAGTGTCTGAGGAACAGACGGAGGGCAGAGCTGAACCCCGTGACACCCCAAGAGGGGGACACAAAGCAGTCCCACAAGCTAGGGTACCGTAGGCAGGATTTAAAGAAATAAGCATCAATAATCTCAGCTCTCTGCTCTGCAATAGCACCCAAGCTCCTCAGTCCCGTACCAGGCGCTCCCGCGCTAGGGGCTGTACAGACACAAAGCTGGAATCAATCTGGTTTGGGATTAGAATTTCCTGCAGTGGAACCAGTGTTCACTCAGTTATTTGCCTCCATTAAATCCTCTGCTTGCTCCTCCTAGTCTGCATTGGCCTGGGGATTAGCTAGCCTGGCCTGGGCTCAGCCCCTAGACCAGCATATAACACGGGTGGAAGTCAGGCCCCGCCCAGGCCAGCGCCTGGCACCCGAGGGCCGGCACATCTCAGGTGTTTTCTCCCGCCCTCTCGCAAGGTGTAGCCATTCGGACAGTTAGAGCCATGAGAGAAGAAAGAGCAGGACAGCCAGGGGGACGGGACCCACAGGCTCACAGGAGTGGGCCAGGGCTCCCTGCTCCCCCACCCCAGAGAGAGGCCCCACAGGGCTGGGGTGAGGCACCCCACTGGACTTGCGCAGCCCCCCCTCGAAGTCACTGACACGGAAGGGGCCTGCACTTTGGCTAGAGACTCAGACCAGCATCTCTGCCCCACCCCAGCTGGGGGGAGAGCAGGAAGCTCCAATCTATCCCCCACTGGGAACCGGAACCTTTCCATGGCCTGGTCCAAAGGTGGGGGGACCCTGGGCATGAGCCAGCCAGACACCTACCACAGGTCACTTTGGTGGGGGACGGGGGCTCCTGCTTGAGGGCAGGGACTGTCTTGGCTGCGCGCCGCCTGCCGAGGGCACTGGCCCGTGCCCTGCCTCTGCTCACCCGTTTCCTCTTGCTGGAGTTGGAGCCTGGAGAAGGGAAGGAAGGTATGGGTAACAGGAGCCTTGCAGAGGACAGGGCAAGGGCTCAGAGCAGAGCTCCGCAAAGGGAATGGGGTCTAGTGGCTAAAGCAGTGGCACCAGGACTCCTGGGTTCTATCCCTGGCACTGGGAGAGGAGAGGGATTTAGGACCCACCTACCACACAGCCCTTGCCCTCAGCTCCCCACACCTCCAGGGGGCAGGCACTGCTCCATTTACAAGCCAGAGGAAGGAGCAGACTTCACCGCCGCTCGCCAGGGCTGAGATCCATGCTCATTCCCCAGGGTGCTGAGGCCTCCTCGAATGAGATAGGCCTGAAGAGAGGCCAATGGCCTGCGGTCACGTTCCCAGCTATGCAGAAGGGGAAGGGGTTAGTACATCCGCCCCACCCCCGCGTAGCCTGCCATCGTACCTGTCTCCCACTGATCGGGCTGGGTCTCTGCAGAGGCTGAGCCGAGGCAACTGTCCATCTGCCGGTCGGAAGCTGTCACAGACGGGCCGTAGGTGTATCGCTCAGGGGACACTAAGGGGGAGGAGAGAGGTGAGTTCCCCTGGGATAGCACCACAGCGGGATTCAGTGGACGGAAACCGTCCCCCTGTATGCCCCATTGTCCCAAGTCTGGCTCAGAGCAGGCACACTTCAGAGCTCTCCACCCCCACAAGCACAGCCTGGAGCCAATGCCCCCTTCTCCTCCCAAGCCCTGGTACCTGTCCGCTGCCTCTTCAGGGTGACGTAAGGCAACAGGTCATGCCTGGTCAGCAACCGCAGGAGCTGCAGGAGCTGCAGGAAATTCGTCTCATCACATTTCCCTCTCCTCTCCAGCTCCAGCAGCAGCTCCACCCCGTTCCTGGGCTGGTGCCGCTCGCCCACCACCTCTAGGCTCCCAGTTGCCTCCACCGGAGCTTGCCAGCGCCGGCTCCTCCTTTGCCAGCTCTCCAGAAGAGGCGAGGGGGTCTCTGCTCCATCCTCCTCCACCACGGCCCACAGCCTGGGGTCCAGCGGGTGGGTCCAGGGCTGGGTCTCATCAAGGAGGAAGGAGAGCACGGCCACATCATTCTCGGTCAGCTGGCAGCCGATCACCTCGAACATGTGGTGCAAGGACACCATGCCGTAGTACTCCAAGCACTCCTCCTCCTCCCAAGGGTGGGAAATGACCGGCCGCTTCATCTCAGCCATCCCAGCTCACAGGCCGGCAGATCAGTTCTGGCTTTGGGTAGGGCAGTGGATGGGAAGCGCTTTGGGGCAGGTGAATGGGAGACTTGGGGTCGATGGAGAATCCGTGGGGAATCCTACAGCACAAGATCTCTTCGGGCACTCGAGTCCAAACAGCGTCTGCAAAAGGACATAGCAGGACGGTGAGCCGGGCAAGAGAGCACCTGGGGCAGCGTCAATGGGGAGAGGAAAAGCCAGGGAGTCACACGTAGCTCTTCAGAACAGAGCCAGGGAATGACCCTACGCAGCGCTGGGAACAGGGAACCAGGACACCTGTGCTAAGCGTCGGGCTGCAATTCCCTCATGGACTTTAGAATCCTGAGGCCCTGCTCTAACCACTAGCCCCCACTCCCCCCCCCCCGAGCCAGGGGCGAGAACCCAGGAGTCCTGGCTCCCAGCCCCCCCTGCTCTAACCCACCAGCCCCCACTCCCCCCCCCCCCGAGCCAGGGAGAGAACCCAAGAGTCCTGGCTCCCAGCCTCCCTGCTCTAACCACTAGCCCCCCCCGCGAGCCAGGGAGAGAACCCAGGAGTCCTGGCTCCCAGCCCCCCTGCTCTAACCCACTAGCCCCCACTCCCCCCCCAGAGCCAGGAGAGAACCCAGGAGTCCTGGCTCCCAGCCCCCCTGCTCTAACCACTAGCCCCCACTCCCCCCCCAGAGCCAGGGAGAGAACCCAGGAGTCCTGGCTCCCAGCCCCCCCTGCTCTAACCCACCAGCCCCCACTCCCCTCCCAGAGCCAGGGAGAGAACCCAGGAGTCCTGGCTGCCAGCCCCCCCGCTCTAACCCACTAGCCCCCACTCCCCTCCCAGAGCTGGGGACAGACCCGAGGAGTCCAACCCCCGCTCTAAGCGCCACTCCCCTTGCAGAGCTTGGCTGCCAGTCCTGTGCTGTAAATCGCTGTTTCATGGCTGAGCAGCACGGCGGCTCCCTGCAGAGGTGTCCCAGAGCAAAGGCGCCACAAGGTGGCAGCAACCAGACCGACAAGAAAAAACACCAGCTGCCAACACAGCCCAATGCCTCCGTCTCCCCCCAAGCAGGTGTGGCCACAGCCTCGCCCTGCCCCCCCCCCAGCCCATACCCCCCCCCCCGACAGCCACGGCCTCGCCCTGCCCCCCCAACCTGTACCCCCCCTCCATCCAGCCACGGCCTCGCCCTCCCCCCCCAAGCTGTACCTCCCCCCCCGACAGCCACGGCCTCGCCCTGCCCCCCCAACCTGTACCCCCCCTCCATCCAGCCACGGCCTCGCCCTCCCCCCCAAGCTGTACCTCCCCCCCCCGACAGCCACAGCCTCGCCCTGCCCCCCCAGCCCATACCCCCCCCCCGACAGCCAAGGCCTCGCCCTGCCCCCCAGCCTGTACCTCCCCCCGACAGCCACAGCCTCGCCCTGCCCCCCCAGCCCATACCCCCCCCGACAGCCAAGGCATCGCCCCTGCCCCCCCCAGCCTGTACCTCCCCCCGACAGCCACAGCCTCGCCCTGCCCCCCCAGCCCATACCTCCCCCCAGCCTGTACCCCCCCCCCGACAGCCACGGCCTCGCCCTGCCCCCCCCAGCCCTGTACCTCCCCCCGACAGCCACAGCCTTGCCCCCCCCAGCCCATACCAACCCCCCAGCCTGTACCCCCCGACAGGCCACGGCCTCGCCCTGCCCCCCCCAACCTGTACCCCCCCTCCATCCAGCCACGGCCTCGCCCCCCCCAGCTGTACCTCCCCCGCCCCCAGCCAGCCACGGCCTCGCCCTGCCCCCCCCCCAGCTGTACCTCCCCCCCCGGCCAGCCACAGCCTCGCCCTGCCCCCCCCCAGCCCATACCTCCCCCCAGCCTGTACCCCCCCCCCGACAGCCACGGCCTCGCCCTGCCCCCCCCAGCCTGTACCTCCCCCCGACAGCCACAGCCTTGCCCCCCCCAGCCCATACCACCCCCAGCCTGGACCCCCCCCGAGAACAGCCACGGCCCTGCCCTGCCCCCCCAACCTGTACCCCCCCTCCATCCAGCCACGGCCTCGCCCCCCCCCAAGCTGTCCCTCCCACCCCCCCGCCAGCCACGGCCTCGCCCTGCCCCCCCCCAGCTGTACCTCCCCCCCGGCCAGCCACAGCCTCGCCCTGCCCCCCCCAGCTGTACCTCCCCCCCCCCGGCCAGCCACGGCCTCGGCCCTGCCCCCCCAACCTGTACCCCCCCTCCATCCAGCCACGGCCTCGCCCCCCCCAGCTGTACCTCCCCCGCCCCCAGCCAGCCACGGCCTCGCCCTGCCCCCCCCCCAGCTGTACCTCCCCCCCGGCCAGGCCACAGCCTCGCCCTGCCCCCCCCCAGCCCATACCTCCCCCCAGCCTGTACCCCCCCCGACAAGCCACGGCCTCGCCCTGCCCCCCCCAGCCTGTACCTCCCCCCGACAGCCACAGCCTCGCCCTGCCCCCCCCAGCCCATACCACCCCCCAGCCTGTACCCCCCCGACAGCCACGGCCTCGCCCTGCCCCCCCAACCCTGTACCCCCCTCCATCCAGCCACGGCCTCGCCCCCCCCCCCAAGCTGTACCTCCCCCCCCCGCCAGCCACGGCCTCGCCCTGCCCCCCCCAGCTGTACCTCCCCCCCCCCCCGGCCAGCCACGGCCTCGCCCTGCCCCCCCCAGCTGTACCTCCCCCCCCCCCCGCCAGCCACGGCCTCGCCCTGCCCCCCCCCAAGCTGTACCTCTCCCCCCCCCCCGGCCAGCCACGGCCTCGCCCTGCCCCCCCCCCAGCTGTACCTCCCCCCCCCCCCCCGCCAGCCAGGCCTCGCCCTGCCCCCCCCAAGCTGTACCTCCCCCCCCTCCGGCCGCCACGGCCTCGCCCTGCCCCCCCCCAGCTGTACCTCCCCCCCCGGCCAGCCACAGCCTCGCCCTGCCCCCCAAGCTGTACCTCCTGCCCCCCCCCCAAGCTGTACCTCCTGCCCCCCCCCCCAAGCTGTACCTCCCCCCACTACCTTCCCGCTCTGAAGCCCCCCACCTCACCCAGGTCTCGCCGCCTCAGTTGCGGCTTGGTTCCTTCTCGCACCTTCGATCCCTCTGCGCATGCGTCTCCTCATCAACTGCCACCCGCGGCCCTCCCCTTGCGCATGCGTCCTTCCATCCGCTCCCGCCCCCAGCGCATGCGTCGAAGCTACCCGGCGCACAGGGCGCACGCGCCGCTCTCGGACCCACCCATCGCGCATGCGCGACGCGTCCCCTCGGCGTAAATAACAGCCCCCTGCGCGTGCGCTTTCCTACTAATACCCCTCCCCGTCCCAACCTCACCACGCCCGGCACGCGGACGTTCGGCCTATGTCCTCGTGACCCACGTGTGGGGGCGGGGACCGACTCGCTCCGCTCTCGGCGTCACGCCTCGAGCATGCGCGAAGCGAGGAGCTGGGAAGAGACCGGTTCAGGGAGCGAGGCCGCTACGCTATTAACGTAAGAGGCGAGGCTAAGTGGCAGCTGCGCTGCTGGCTTATAATGGAGCTTTGGGGCGTGACGGAGGCCGGGGTGCGCTACTGGCGTAAAGGGGCGGGGGGGGGGGCAGGGCGGTTCCGCTACTGACGTAAGAGGCTAAAGCGTGTAAATTGCTCCCCCCACAGGACAGGAGG
Source organism: Glyptemys insculpta (assembly GCA_032172135.1). Classification (NCBI taxonomy): domain Eukaryota; kingdom Metazoa; phylum Chordata; order Testudines; family Emydidae; genus Glyptemys; species Glyptemys insculpta. Next base: position 68,739,263 of record JAVMKA010000013.1, on the reverse strand, counting down.
AGAGGCGCCCCTAACAGGACGGGGGGAGGGGGGGGAGAGGCGCCACCCCCCCCCCACACACACGGAGGGGGAGAGGTGCCCCCCCCCCACACACACAGGACGGGGGGAGGGGGAGAGGCGCCCCCCACACACACACACAGGACGGGGGGGAGGGGGAGAGGCGCCCCCCCACACACACACAGGACGGGGGGAGGGGGAGAGGCGCCCCCACACACACACACACAGGACGGGGGGGAGGGGGAGAGGCGCCCCCCCCACACACACAGGACGGGGGGGAGGGGGAGAGGCGCCCCCCCCACACACACACACAGGACGGGGGGGAGGGGGAGAGGCGCCCCCCCCCCACACACACACAGGACGGGGGGGAGGGGGAGAGGCGCCCCCCCACACACACACACAGGACGGGAGGGGAGGGGGAGGGCGCCCCCCCCCACACACACACAGGACGGGGGGGAGGGGGAGAGGCGCCCCCCCCACACACACAGGACGGGGGGGAGGGGGAGAGGCGCCCCCCCCCACACACACACAGGACGGGGGGGAGGGGGAGAGGCGCCCCCCCCACACACACACACAGGACGGGAGGAGGGGGAGAGGCGCCCCCCCACACACACACACAGGGAGGGGGAGAGGCGCCCCCCCACACACACACAGGATGGGGGGAGGGGAGAGGCGCCCCCCCACACACACACACAGGATGGGGGGAGGGGGAGAGGCGCCCCCCCCACACACACACAGGACGGGGGGGAGGGGAGAGAGGCGCCCCCCAGACACACACACACAGGACAGGGGGGAGGGGGAGAGGCGCCCCCCCACACACACACACAGGACGGGGGGGAGGGGGAGAGGCGCCCCCCCCACACACACACAGGACGGGGGGAGGGGGAGAGGCGCCCCCCCCACACACACACAGGGAGGGGGAGAGGCGCCCCCCACACACACACACAGAGATGGGGGGAGGGGGAGAGGCGCCCCCCACACACACACACAGGATGGGGGAGGGGGAGAGGCGCCCCCCCCACACACACACACAGGACGGGGGGGGAGGGGGAGAGGCGCCCCCCACACACACAGGACGGGGGGGAGGGGAGAGGCGCCCCCCCACACACACACACAGGACGGGGGGGAGGGGGAGAGGCACCCCCCCCACACACACACACAGGACGGGGGGAGGGGGAGAGGCGCCCCCCCACACACACACAGGACGGGAGGAGGGGGAGAGGCGCCCCCACACACACACACACCGGATGGGGGAGGGGGAGAGGTGCCCCCTCCCCCCCACACACACACACACAGGACCGGGGGGAGGAAGAGAGGCAGCCCCCCCCCCCCACACACACACACACAGGACAGGGGCAGGGAGAAGTGCGTGTGTTTTTGTGTAATGTGTATCTGTGTCTGTCACTGCATGTTGCCTGGGCTTGTGTTTTGTGTTTGTGTGTGCATCTCGCTGTGTGTGTCTCTCGTTGGGTGCCATGGGCGTGTGTGTGTCTCACTATGTGCGCTGGATGTGCGTCTGATGTTGTACGTCTGTCATTGCAGCATGTGTTAACATGCGTGTCTGTGTTGGTTGCATGTCCCTCTCTCTCTCTGTGTCCTGGCAGTCTCTCCTGGTGTGACTCTTGCTGTGTGTGTCATTGCGGTGTGTCCGTCTGCATGTCTTTTGCAGTGCATGTGTTGTCATGTCTCACACTCCGTGTGCCCTTGCAGTGGGTCCGGCCTGCATATGTTGTGTGTGTGTGTGTGTGTGTGTGTGTGATTGCAGTATGTCCGGTCTGCCTGTGTCTCTCCTGGTATGTCTCTGGCTGTGTGTGTCACTGTGATGTGTCCGTCTGTGTGGGTCTCTCCTGATGTGTCTTACTCCGTCATTGAAGTGTGTCCAGTCTGAATGTGTCTCCTTTGTGTCTCTTGCTGTGCGTGTGTTGTTATGGTGTGTCCATCTGTGTGTCTCTCCTGGGGTGTGTCTCGCTGTGTGTGTCTCATTGCGGTATGTCCACTCTGCACATGTCTCACCTGCTGTGTGTCATGTCTCACAAAGTGTGTGTCAATGTGGTGTATCCGTCCGTCTCTCTCCTGGTGTGTCTCGTACTCTGTGTGAGTGTCGTGGCGGTATGTCGCTTGTGTAATCACATGTGGCATGTGTCATTGCGGTGTGCTGCTGTGTGTCACCCAGTGTGTCGCACTGTGTGTGTGACATGCACATGCGGTCTATTGCAGTGTGTCTCAGATGTGGTGTGTCACGGTGTGTGTGTGTCACAGGCAGTGTTGTTGTGGTGTGTCAGGGTGTGTGTCGTTAGGTGTGTCACTCTGTGTGTGTGTGTGACATGCACATGCGGTCTATTGCGGTGTGCTCAGATGTGGTGGGTGTGTGTGTAACGTGGTGTGTCGCAGTGTGTGTGTGTCATTACGGAGTGGCACTGTATGTGTGTCACAAGCAGTGTTGTGGTGTGTCAGGGTGTGTCATTAGGTGTGTCACTGTGTGTGTGACATGCACATGCGGTATGTCACACTGTGTGTTGTTGCGGTGTATGTGTGTGATACACGGGGTGTTGTGGGGGGTGTCGCTGTGTGCGTGTCATTGTGGAGTGGGGCTGTGTGTGTTTGTCACATGCAGGGTTAGGTGTTGCCGTGTGTCGCTGTGTGTGTGTCACACGGGGGTGTGACAGGCCGGAGGGTCACTCTGTCGGGCGGTCACGCTTCCCACCATAAAATCCATCCGGGGCGGGGCTTCCGTGTGGCCCCGCCCCTCCCCGCTGTTAGCTCCCGCCCGCCGCCGCGGCTTTCCGGGGCGGGGCTTCCGGGTGGCCACGCCCCCTCCCGCCTCGCAGCCTCGTTCCCGCTCCCAGGCTCCCTGGGTCGGGAGCCGACCCGCCCCCTCAGTATCGAGGCCGCTGATTGGTCGCGGGCGTCTGCTCGGCGGGGCCCAATCAGGAGGCGCAGGGCGGCGGGGTCCGGCCGGGAGGAGACGGAGCGAGAGGCGGCGGCGGCCGGTCCGGGGTGAGTGACGGGCCCTGCCCCCCCGGGACCCCCCGCAGCTGGGCCCTGCCCCCCCCGCGTCACCCCCCCGGGACTCCCCCGCAGCTGGTCCCAGCCCCCCCCGCGTCACCCCCCCGGGATTCCCCCCCGCAGCTGGGCCCTGCCCCCCCCGCGTCACCCCCCCGGGACCCCCCCGCAACTGGGCCCGCCCCCCCCCCCGCGTCACCCCTCTGAATCCCCCCCGGGACCCCCCCCCCGCGTCACCCCCCGCCCCCCCCGCAACTGGGCCCGCCCCCCCGCGTCACCCCCCGGGGACCCCCCCACAGCTGGGCCTGCCCCCCCCCGCGTCACCCCCCCGGGACCCCCCGCAGCTGGGCCCCGCCCCCCCCCGCGTCACCCCCCGCCCCCCCCGCAACTGGGCCCGCCCCCCCCCGCGTCACCCCCCGGGGACTCCCCACAGCTGGGCCCTGCCCACCCCGCGTCACCCCCCCGGACCCCCCCGCAGCTGGGCCCCGCCCCCCCCCGCGTCACCCCCCGCCCCCCCCGCAACTGGGCCCGCCCCCCCCCGCGTCACCCCCCGGGGACCCCCCCACAGCTGGGCCCTGCCCACCCCCGCGTCACCCCCCGGGACCCCCCCGCAGCTGGGCCCTGCCCCCCCCGCGTCACCCCCCCCGGGACCCCCCCGCAACTGGGCCCGCCCCCCCCGTGTCACCCCTCTGAATCCCCCCCGGGACCCCACCCCCCAGCTGGGCCCTGCCCCCACCCCGCGTCACCCCCGGGACCCCCCCGCAGCTGGGCCCTGCCCCCACCCCGCGTCACCCCCCCCGGGACCCCCCCCCCAGCTGGGCCCTGCCCCCACCCCGCGTCACCCCCCCGGGACCCCCCCGCAGCTGGGCCCTGCCCCCACCCCGCGTCACCCCCCCCGGGACCCCCCCGCAGCTGGGCCCTGCCCCCACCCGCGTCACCCCCCCGGGACCCCCCCGCAGCTGGGCCCTGCCCCCACCCCGCGTCACCCCCCCCCGGGACCCCCCCGCAGCTGGGCCCTGCCCCCACCCCGCGTCACCCCCCCGGGACCCCCCCGCAGCTGGGCCCTGCCCCACCCCCGGAGCTGCCCCAGACCAGCCGTGCCCTGCCCCTGAGCTGCCCAGGGCCGCCCCCACTCACCAGGTCTCTCCCCACAGGCAATGGCAGAGGAGCTGCCCCCCTCCCTCTTCTTCCAGCACCAGTACATGTGCTCCGAGTGCGGCCTGCTCTACAACACGCTGGAGGAGGTGCTGATCCACCAGCAGAGCCACCTGGGGGAGCCCTGCCAGCCCCCTGGCGCTGCCCCCGCCGTGGCCCTCGACGTGGGGCCCCTGCAGGAGAACCACTACCAGTGCCTGGAGTGCGGGCGCGTCCTGCTCTCGCCCGACGAGCTGCTGGCCCACCAGAGCCTGCACCCCCGCCAGGGGCCCGCCCGCCCGGCCCCCCCTGCCTCCGCCAGCCAGATTCACTACCAGTGCAGCGAGTGCAAGGAGCTCTTTGCCGCGCCCGACCTGTGGCTGGCCCATCGCCAGAGCCACAAGGTCCAGGAGCCCGTGGCCGCCCCCCAGCCGCCGCCCCCTCCCCCGCCGGCCCCCTCTCCCGCCCAGCCAGCCATGCACCCCTACGAATGCTCGGAGTGCGCCGGCCTCTTCCAGACGCCTGAGGAGCTGCTGGAGCACCAGGGCGAGCACTTCACCGAGACGGAGAAGGAGAGCGGGGAGCCGGCGGTGCCTGAGGGGGTCAAACACGAGGTCCCCAGCTCCCCCCACCCCCTCACAGCAGATGCCGACGCCGGCCCCGCCGCGGGCCTGGCGCTGCGGCGAGTGCAAGCAGGAGTTTGGCACGGCGGAGGAGCTGCGGCGCCACCGCCGAGAGCACGCCTCGGAGGAGTTCCTGTGCGGCGAGTGCCAGCGCGGCTTCACCACGGCCAACCGGCTGCTGGCTCACCAGCGCGTGCACGTGGACGGCACGCACGAGTGCCCCAACTGCAGCAAAGTCTTCAAGAAGGCGGCCTCGCTGGAGCAGCACATGCGCATTCACAAGGGCGAGGCCCTGTACCTGTGCGTCGACTGTGGCCTGGGCTTCGGCACCGAGATGACGCTGGTGGTGCATCGCAAAAGCCACACGGCCAACCCCCTGCACCGCTGCGCCTGCGGCAAGACCTTCAGCAACATGACCAAGTTCCTCTACCACCGCCGCACCCATGCAGGGAAGAGCGGGGCCCCGCCGGCCCGCGCTCGCGCCCCCGATCCGGAGCCGGCCCAGCCGCCCGATCGGAGCCGGCCCAGCCGCCCGCCGCCGGGGCGGTGAACGGCTCGCCGGCGCCCCCTGCCGGCGGCGGCTTCCTGTGCCCGCAGTGCGGCAAGGAGTTCTCCAGCCACATCCGCATGGTGCGGCACAAGCGGGTGGTGCACGTGCTGGAACGCAAGCACAAGTGCCCCACCTGCGGCAAGACCTTCAAGAAGCTGGTGCACGTCCGAAACCACCTGCGCACGCACACCGGGGAGCGCCCCTTCCAGTGCACTGAGTGCGGCAAGACCTTCGCCTCCCAGGCCAATCTGATGCGGCACCACCTGACCCACACCGGCGAGCGCCCCTACCAGTGCGACGTCTGCCAGAAGCGCTTCACCCAGTCCTCCAACCTGCAGCAGCACCGGCTGCTTCACTCGGGCGCCGGCCCCTTTCCCTGCCAGGACTGCGACGCCACCTTCTCGCGTGCCCACAAGCTGGCCCTGCACCGTGTCAGCCACACAGGCCAGCTGCCCTTCCAGTGCCCCGAGTGCGACAAATCCTTCGCCCGCAAGCGGCTGCTGGAGCTGCACCGGCTGGCCCATGCCGGGCGCGAGCCCCACCGCTGCCCGGACTGCGGCGCCCTCTTTGTCCGCCTGGCCAAGCTGGAGGAGCACCGCTGTGCCCACAAGAAGCTCTACCCGTGCCCGTCCTGCGGCAAGTGTCTGGGTTCCCTGGCTAAGCTGGCGTTGCACCAGCTGGTGCACTCTGGCCAGCGCCCCTTCACCTGCAGCCTCTGCGGCAAGGGCTTCACCAACCCAAGCGGCCTGAGCCGGCACCAGCAGCGCCACACGGGCGTGCGCCCCCACAAGTGCCCGCTCTGCTCCAAGACCTTTGTGGCGGCCTCGGGGCTGCAGCTGCACCAGCGCACGCACACGGGCGAGCGCCCCTTCCCCTGCCCGGAGTGCGGCAAGGCCTTCCGGCAGGCCACTCACCTGCGGGAGCACCGGCGGCTGCACACCGCGAGCGCCCCTACCAGTGCCCGGAGTGCGGCAAGGCCTTCATCCAGTCCATGCACCTGGCCGAGCACCGGCGCATCCACACCGGGGAGCGCCCACACCGCTGCCCGCACTGCGCCAAGGCCTTCAAGACCCTCTCCAACCTGCGCAGCCACGCAAGACCCATGGGGCTGCCGCCGCCCCCCCAGCCCCGCCCGCTGCCCAGCCCACCCAGACCATCATGTGCACCGAGTTCGGGGAGACCATCGCCATCATAGAGACGGCGGAGCCGCTGCCCCTGGTGGAGACCATCGAAATCTACCAGGCTGCCCTGGAGGGCAGCCTCCAGGTGGACAATCTGCAGGTCAACGCCTTCGTATAGGGGCGCAGCCCCCCTGTAAATAAAAGTTCTGGTTTCGCCCGTTCGCCTGCCCGGCCCCCCCGCTGCGTCTCATCCTGGCACGGAGGGAGGGGGGGTTGCTGTCTGGGTATGGGGGCAGCGTGTCCTTTTGCCCCCCCCCCTCCTGCTCTCCAAGCACACCCCCTATAGCAGGGTGAGATGGGCGGGGCTTTAAACGGGAGCCTTCCAAGGTTATTTCTCCCCCCCCCCCCCAGCTGGGGGACTGGCACTAGGGGCTGGGCCCTTCCCTCGTGGCGATTTTGCTCTGGAAGGGGCTGGGGGGGGTCAAGAAACCAGCCAGGGGAAGGGGGTCTCAGTAGGAATCCCCTGCCCCACAGCTGCTCCTTCTTGCCAAATCTGTACCACCCTTTGCCCCTTTCTTTGCCAGGGTGTGGGGCTGGGCAGTGGGGCAGGTGCAACAGACTTGGGATTGACTGGGGGGGATGCCAGCATGGGACCCGTATGGCTTGGTGTGCACCAAGGAGATGGGGGGACTGGTTCAGGAAGGCAGGGAATGGGACATGGGGCCCATCCCCTCTAGGGGGCACTAGCTCCCATCTGCCCCCAGGGCAAGGAACTGGCATGGGGGGGGGGCAGAAATGGGGCCAGACCTGTTTGGAGAGGCCAAGGAGCCTGTGACCTCAGCTCTGGCGTAGGCCCCCTTCCTGGGCTAGCCCCAGAGCCAGGGCCTCCCCCAACCCTTGGCATATGGAGAAGGGGGAGCAGCAAGCCCAGCCTTGGACCTGGCTGGAGGGTGCCCCACACTCCCTGTAGAGCACGTCGGGCACCACCCACACCTTCAGCTGGGTGACCACCTCCATCATGGGGGAGACTGACCCTTAAGGGTTCTGAGGCAGGACAGAGCTGGGGAGAGAACCAGGAGTCCTGGCTCCCACCCCCTCTGCTCTAACCCACTAGCCCCCAGAGCCAGGGAGAGAACCCAGGAGTCCTGACGCCTGCGGTTCCAGTGCAAGGCGCCATCTCCCAGTGCTGGAGGCCAAGGCTCTCACCGCTTACTTGCTGGGGGAAGGGCCCCTGCCATGGGGCTGGAGCAGCCAAGGGGCACTAAGCGATCCCCTCCGGTGTGACCCTACTCTTGTCCCTGCAGCCTGAGAACTGGTGCTGAGGGAGCTGCTCCCCTTTTCGTCTGCCCCTGTGTGTGTGTGTGGGGGGGGGGGCGGCGCCTCAGGCTAGTCTGGGAAAGGGGGACCCATGAGCTGTACCAGCTCCATGGTCATTAGACCTAGGGTGGGGCATGAACAGATTAACCGTTGGAGTTGGGCAGCCCCGCAGCAACAGGCGTAAACTCAGGCAGTGTCACCCTGTCAGTCCCGCTCTCCTCCCCCCCCCAACAGACTCACGGAGTGTCACCCCATCAGTCCCCTCAGCAACAGGCGTAAACTCAGGCAGTGTCACCCTGTCAGTCCCGCTCTCCTCCCCCCCCCCCCCAACAGACTCACGGAGTGTCATCCCATCAGTCCCCTCAGCAACAGGCGCAAACTCAGGCAGTGTCACCCTGTCAGTCCCGCTCTCCTCCCCCCCCCCCCAACAGACTCACGGAGTGTCACCCCATCAGTCCCCTCAGCAACAGGCGCAAACTCAGGCAGTGTCACCCTGTCAGTCCCGCTCTCCTCCCCCCCCCCCCACAGACTCACGGAGTGTCACCCCATCAATCCCCGCAGCAACAGGCACAACTCAGGCAGTGTCACCCTGTCAGTCCCGCTCTCCTCCCCCCCCCCCCAACAGACTCACGGAGTGTCACCCCATCAGTCCCCTCAGCAACAGGCGTAAACTCAGGCAGTGTCACCCTGTCAGTCCCACTCTCCTCCCCCCCCCCCAACAGACTCACGGAGTGTCACCCCATCAGTCCCCTCAGCAACAGGCGCAAACTCAGGCAGTGTCACCCTGTCAGTCCCGCTCTCCTCCCCCCCCCCCCAACAGACTCACGGAGTGTCACCCCATCAGTCCCCTCAGCAACAGGCGTAAACTCAGGCAGTGTCACCCTGTCAGTCCCGCTCTCCTCCCCCCCCCCAACAGACTCACGGAGTGTCACCCCATCAGTCCCCGCAGCAACAGGCGCAAACTCAGGCAGTGTCACCCTGTCAGTCCCGCTCTCCTCCCCCCCCCCAACAGACTCACGGAGTGTCACCCCATCAGTCCCCGCAGCAACAGGCACAAACTCAGGCAGTGTCACCCTGTCAGTCCCGCTCTCCCCCCCCCCAACAGACTCACGGAGTGTCACCCCATCAGTCCCCTCAGCAACAGGCGCAAACTCAGGCAGTGTCACCCTGTCAGTCCCGCTCTCCTCCCCCCCCCAACAGACTCACGGAGTGTCATCCCATCAGTCCCCTCAGCAACAGGCGTAAACTCAGGCAGTGTCACCCTGTCAGTCCCGCTCTCCTCCCCCCCCCCCAACAGACTCACGGAGTGTCACCCCATCAGTCCCCGCAGCAACAGGGCGCAAACTCAGGCAGTGTCACCCTGTCAGTCCCGCTCTCCCCCCCCCCCCAACAGACTCACGGAGTGTCACCCCATCAGTCCCCTCAGCAACAGGCGTAAACTCAGGCAGTGTCACCCTGTCAGTCCCGCTCTCCTCCCCCCCCCCCAACAGACTCACGGAGTGTCACCCCATCAGTCCCCGCAGCAACAGGCACAAACTCAGGCAGTGTCACCCTGTCAGTCCCGCTCTCCCCCCCCCCAACAGACTCACGGAGTGTCAACCCATCAGTCCCTCAGCAACAGGCGTAAACTCAGGCAGTGTCACCCTGTCAGTCCCGCTCTCCCTCCCCCCCCCCCCAACAGACTCACGGAGTGTCACCCCATCAGTCCCCGCAGCAACAGGCGCAAACTCAGGCAGTGTCACCCTGTCAGTCCCGCTCTCCCCCCCCCCCCAACAGACTCACGGAGTGTCACCCCATCAGTCCCCTCAGCAACAGGCGTAAACTCAGGCCAGTGTCACCCTGTCAGTCCCGCTCTCCTCCCCCCCCCCCAACAGACTCACGGAGTGTCACCCCATCAGTCCCCGCAGCAACAGGCACAAACTCAGGCAGTGTCACCCTGTCAGTCCCGCTCTCCCCCCCCCAACAGACTCACGGAGTGTCACCCCATCAGTCCCCGCAGCAACAGGCGTGAACTCAGGCAGTGTCACCCTGTCAGTCCCGCTCTCCTCCCCCCCCCCAACAGACTCACGGAGTGTCACCCCATCAGTCCCCGCAGCAACAGGCGTATAACTCAGGCAGTGTCACCCTGTCAGTCCCGCTCTCCTCCCCCCCCCCCCCAACAGACTCACGGAGTGTCACCCCATCAGTCCCCGCAGCAACAGGCACAAACTCAGGCAGTGTCACCCTGTCAGTCCCGCTCTCCTCCCCCCCCCCCAACAGACTCACGGAGTGTCATCCCATCAGTCCCCTCAGCAACAGGCGTAACTCAGGCAGTGTCACCCTGTCAGTCCCGCTCTCCTCCCCCCCCCCAACAGACTCACGGAGTGTCACCCCATCAGTCCCCGCAGCAACAGGCGCAAACTCAGGCAGTGTCACCCTGTCAGTCCCGCTCCTCCTCCCCCCCCCCCAACAGACTCATGGAGTGTCACCCCATCAGTCCCTCAGCAACAGGCGTAAACTCAGGCAGTGTCACCCTGTCAGTCCCGCTCTCCTCCCCCCCCCCCAACAGACTCACGGAGTGTCACCCCATCAGTCCCCGCAGCAACAGGCGCAAACTCAGGCAGTGTCACCCTGTCAGTCCCGCTCTCCCCCCCCCCCAACAGACTCACGGAGTGTCATCCCATCAGTCCCCGCAGCAACAGGCGCAAACTCAGGCAGTGTCACCCTGTCAGTCCCGCTCTCCCCCCCCCCCAACAGACTCACGGAGTGTCATCCCATCAGTCCCCTCAGCAACAGGCTCCCCACAATGTCAGCCACCCCCCCCCTTGACCCCCCACAGGCTCTCCCAAGACCCAGGCAGAGGCACCAGCAGGGCAGCTCCCCTCTCTCACCACCAGGGGCTCAGGCTCAGCAGTTTACCACCCCACCCCACCCCCCAAGCTTGGATTGTAACGGGGTGGCAAGATGGCCACTCATTCTGCACCCCCAGGATCCAGGGGTGCCCACAGCCTAACCCAGAGGAACTGCAGCAACAGGCCAGGCTGAATGCTCCCCCTCCCCCTGCACCTGGGGGAAGACTGTCCCCAGGGCCACGCATGGGGCAGCCGTGATGAGCTGCCAGGCCCCCCCAGGGCAGACACCCCCCCACAGAATCACAACCCAGTGAAACAAGCTTCCACAAGAGCCAACCAGGGGTCCCCCAGCAGCCCCACGCTCCCCTGCGTCTTTTCATGCCAATAATTTATTGAACCGGGTGCCTGTACAGAGCCAGAACGTAAGAGAAACTAACACACATTGGGGGGGGGGGAGAGCAGGGCACTCAGCTTAAGAAAAAATCATCTATGTACACAGCGATCGGTAAAAGAAACTGGTTTACGGGGAGGGGTATTTACAGGGGGGGCAGGCAGGAGGGGAAATAAAAACTCCCCACAGAGCTGTGCCTTTCCACCAAGGAGAGAGCCTTGATCATGGGGCTTTTGGGGGAATGCCCGGGGGACACCCCATGTTCAGACATCCATCCACTCCTGACCCACTGCAGTATCCCACGTGCTGGAGACCCCTGGCACGGGGCACCCATCTCCCCTATGAGGGGGGCCAGGCCCTGCGCCCCACGCAGGACAGCAGCATAGGAGAGGAGGGGGCAGTGGGGTGGGATGTTAAAAACCAAAAGCAACTTAAAATCCAGGGGGCCTGAGCCCCCCGGCCCCAGCCCCTTGAGAAGGTCGGGCTGGGAAAGCAGCGTGACCAGCGCCCCCCGCACTGAGGCCTGGTTGGGTTAGCAAGGGGCAGCGTCGTCTCTGACTGGCAGCCCCCCAGCCAATGGGAAGCAGGCTCAATGTGGTCCGTGGGCACCGCCCCCACCCAGTTCACAGTTCAGACAAGTCCATGGGGTGGCCTAGGGGTGGGGAGGGGGCCTGCCCCCCAGCCCAGCCCCTCAGGACGCGTTGGCGATGGGTCCCGCGCCGTCCCCCGGTGTTGGCTGGCTCCTGTCAGCGCCTGCGTGGGAACGGAACAATCAGCGTGGCAGGGTCACCTGCCCAGCTCCACCCCCTGCTCCCAGCATGCCCTAGGGCAGCGGGGGCACCCAGACCCCCCCAGCAGCATGGCAGGGCCACCTGCCCAGCTCCACCCCCTGCTCCCAGCATGCCCTAGGGCAGTGGGGGCACCCAGACCCCCCCAGCAGCATGGCAGGGCCACCTGCCCAGCTCCACCCCCTGCTCCCAGCATGCCCTAGGGCAGCAGGGGCACCCAGACCCCCCCAGCAGCATGGCAGGGCCACCTGCCCGGCTCCACCCCTGCTCCCAGCATGCCCTAGGGCAGCAGGGGCACCCAGACCCCCCATGCAGCATGGCAGGGCACCTGCCCGGCTCCATCCCCTGCTTCCCAGCATGCCCTAGGGCAGCGGGGGCACCCAGACCCCCCCCAGCAGCATGGCAGGGCCACCTGCCCAGCTCCACCCCCTGCTCCCAGCATGCCCTAGGGCAGCAGGGGCACCCAGACCCCCCCAGCAGCATGGCAGGGCCACCTGCCCGGCTCCATCCCCTGCTCCCAGCATGCCCTAGGGCAGCGGGGGCACCCAGACCCCCCCAGCAGCATGCAGGGCCACCTGCCCAGCTCCACCCCCTGCTCCCAGCATGCCCTAGGGCAGCAGGGGCACCCAGACCCCCAGCAGCATGGCAGGGCCACCTGCCCGGCTCCATCCCCTGCTCCCAGCATGCCCTAGGGCAGCGGGGGCACCCAGACCCCCCCAGCAGCATGGCAGGGCCACCTGCCCGGCTCCACCCCCTGCTCCCAGCATGCCCTAGGGCAGTGGGGGCACCCAGACCCCCCCAGCAGGCTGCAGGAAAGGGGGTGGAGCACCCCATTCCCAGCATAGGGGGGAGAGGACCTGCTCCTTTCCCCAGCCCAGGGAGAACTGCTTGTGTGGGTGGGTGGGGGAGTCCTGGCCCCCCCAGGCTCCCAGCACTCACCGTGTGTGGCAGGGGTGCCGGGCGCGCACCCTAGCAAGCTGGTCTGGGCCCGTAGGTGGGGCGGGATGAGGGAGGGGTTGAGCGAGGGCTGGATGGCCAGTTCTGTGGGGGAGAGAGCAGAGGGGTCAGACGGCCCCGGGCACCCCGCCCCCCCCCCCCCGGTGCCCGCACTCACCCACAGGGCTGAAGTTGAAGAGGGGGGGCAGGTCCCGCCCGCTGGGCAGGCGGGCGCTGGGTTCCCGCAGCTCGTCGAAGAAGGCGTTGGCGCAGGCCTCCAGCGGGGAGAGGCGGGTGGCGGGCGTGTACTCCAGCAGGCGGCTGCACAACGAGACGGCCTCCAGCGGGGTGCGCGGCTTGAACACCTGGGGGGCCAGGGGGATCACCGCGGGCACAGCCCCCCCCGCCCCACACCAAACCCCACCCAGGTCAGCCCAGGGACACAGCCCGCCCCCGCCCGGGTCAGCCCAGGACACAGCCTCTCCTGGGGTCATCACCAGACACAGTCACGCCCCCTTGTCCTGCGCCATGCCCTGAAGCTGTGAGCTTCCCCAAGGCAGTGCCCCCTCCCTCCCCCAATACCTTCAGCCAGGGATGTGCTTTGATCTGGGGGAACTTGAACTCTGTGTAGTTGGGGTTCATCTCCCGGATCTGCTCCCGCGTCGGCGTCCCCAGCACCTGGGTGGGGAGGGGGGGCACCCATTACGACCGGTTCCTGGGGGAGCCCATGTCCCCAGCTACTCCCAAGGGGCATTTCCTGACCCCTCTGCAATGCCTGCAGCAAACCCTTGGAATGAAGGCCCCTGTGTTCCCGGTAAGGCCCCCTCGATGAGTCCAGCCCAGGACTCCCCACTCTGGGAGTGGGGTCTAGTGGTTAGAGCAGGGGGGCTGGGAGCCAGGACTCATAAGAACGGCCGTACTGGGTCAGACCAGGGGTCCATCCAGCCCAGTGTCCTGTCTGCCGACAGTGGCCAATGCCAGGTGCCCCAGAGGGAGTGAACCCAACAGGCAATGATCAAGTGATCTCTCTCCTGCCATCCATCTCCACCCTCTGACAAACAGAGGCTAGGACACCATTCCTCACCCATCCTGGCTGATAGCCATTCCAACCTCCATGAATTGAACCCAGGAGGTTAAACTCCTGGGTTCTCTCTGGCTCTGGGAGGGGGGTGGGGTCTCGTGGGTTAGAGCAGGGGGGGCTGGGAGCCAGGACTCCTGGGTTCTCTCTGCTCTGGGAGGGGGGTGGGGTCTCGTGGGTTAGAGCAGGGGGGCTGGGAGCCAGGACTCCTGGGTTCTCTCTGGCTCTGGGAGGGGGTGGGTCTCGTGGGTTAGAGCAGGGGGGGCTGGGAGCCAGGACTCCTGGGTTCTCTCTGGCTCTGGGAGGGGGTGGGGTTCTCATGGGTTAGAGCAGGGGGGGCTGGGAGCCAGGACTCCTGGGTTCTCTCTGGCTCTGGGAGGGGGGTGGGGTCTCGTGGGTTAGAGCGGGGGGGCTGGGAGCCAGGACTCCTGGGTTCTCTCCCTGGCTCTGGGAGGGGGGTGGGGTCTCGTGGGTTAGAGCAGGGGTGGCTGGGAGCCAGGACTCCTGGGTTCTCTCTGGCTCTGGGAGGGGGGTGGGGTCTCGTGGGTTAGAGCAGGGGGCTGGGGAGCCAGGACTCCTGGGTTCTCTCTGGCTCTGGGAGGGGGGTGGGGTCTCGTGGGTTAGAGCAGGGGGGGCTGGGCGCCAGGACTCCTGGGTTCTCTCTGGCTCTGGGAGGGGGGTGGGGTCTCGTGGGTTAGAGCAGGGGGGGCTGGGAGCCAGGACTCCTGGGTTCTCTCTGGCTCTGGGAGGGGGGTGGGGTCTCGTGGGTTAGAGCAGGGGGGGCTGGGAGCCAGGACTCCTGGGTTCTCTCTGGCTCTGGGAGGGGGGTGGGGTCTCGTGGGTTAGAGCAGGGGGGGCTGGGAGCCAGGACTCCTGGGTTCTCTCTGGCTCTGGGAGGGGGTGGGCATCTCCTACCTTGATGATTTCCACCAGCTGGTCCACTCCACTGTCCCAGGGAAGATGGGCTGACCCAGCAGCAGCTCAGCCAGGACGCAGCCCGCTGACCAGATATCTGGGGAGGGACAGGGGGCGGTCAGGACTCCTGGGTTCCCTCCCCCTCGCTGTGCGCAAGGGCAGAGGTGACGGAGGGGGTGGGAGCTCACCTATGTTGGATGTGTAGTCGGTGGCCCCGAAGATGAGCTCAGGGGCACGGTAATAGCGGGAGCAGATGTAGGAGACGTTGGGTTCGCCCTGCACCAGCTGCTTGGCACTGCAAGACCAACCGCCCACGGTGAGTGGGCCAGCCCTGCCCCCCGCGCCACTCCAGACCCCCTGGCCCTCGGCCAGACGGGTGCGCTGTGGCCGGGTCAGACCCCGTGTCGGCCCTCGGTCCATGTGTGGGGCCAACCATTTCACCCGCTGCCCGAGCGCTCTGCCTGGCAGACACCCTCCCCGTAACGTGTCGCCAGTCACATG
>JAVMKA010000013.1:68527592-68723878 GCA_032172135.1 Glyptemys insculpta | reverse complement strand
GATCCCTCTGCGCATGCGTCTCTCATCAACTGCCACCCGCAGCCCTCCCCTTGCGCATGCGTCCTTCCATCCGCTCCCGCCCCCAGCGCATGCGTCGAAGCTACCCGGCGCACAGGGCGCACGCGCCGCTCTCGGACCCACCCATCGCGCATGCGCGAAGCGTCCCCTCGGCGTAAATAACAGCCCCCTGCGCGTGCGCTTTCCTACTAATACCCCTCCCCGTCCCAACCTCACCACGCCCGGCACGCGGACGTTCGGCCTATGTCCTCGTGACCCACGTGTGGGGGCGGACCGACTCGCTCCGCTCTTGGCGTCACGCCTCGAGCATGCGCGAAGCGAGGAGCTGGGAAGAGGCCGGTTCAGGGAGCGAGGCCGCTACGCTATTAACGTAAGAGGCGAGGCTGAGTGGCAGCTGCGCTGCTGGCTTATAATGGGAGCTTTGGGGCGTGACGGAGGCCGGGGTGCGCTACTGGCGTAAAGGGGCGGGGGGGGCAGGGCGGTTCCGCTACTGACGTAAGAGGCCAAAGCGTGTAAATTGCTCCCCCCACAGGACAGGAGGAGAGGCGCCCCCCAACAGGACGGGGGGAGGGGGGGGAGAGGCGCCCCCCCACACACACACAGGACGGGGGGAGGGGGAGAGGTGCCCCCCCCCACACACACACAGGACGGGGGGAGGGGGAGAGGCGCCCCCCCCCCCACACACACACAGGACGGGGGGGAGGGGGAGAGGTGCCCCCCCCACACACACACAGGACGGGGGGGAGGGGGAGAGGCGCCCCCCACACACACACACAGGACGGGGGGAGGGGGAGAGGCGCCCCCCACACACACACAGGACGGGAGGAGGGGGAGAGGCGCCCCCACACACACACACACACAGGGAGGGGGAGAGTCGCCCCCCCCACACACACACACAGGATGGGGGGAGGGGGAGAGGCGCCCCCCCACACACACACACAGGATGGGGGGAGGGGGAGAGGCGCCCCCCCCACACACACAGGACGGGGGGGAGGGGGAGAGGCGCCCCCCAGACACACACACACAGGACGGGGGGAGGGGGAGAGGCACCCCCCCCACACACACACAGGACGGAGGGAGGGGGAGAGGCGCCCCCCCACACACACACACAGGACGGGAGGAGGGGGAGAGGCGCCCCCACACACACACACACACAGGATGGGGGAGGGGGAGAGGTGCCCCCTCCCACACACACACACACACAGGACCGGGGGGAGGAGAGAGGCAGCCCCCCCACACACACACACACAGGACAGGGCAGGGAGAAGTGCGTGTGTTTTTGTGTAATGTGTATCTGTGTCTGTCACTGCATGTTGCCTGGGCTTGTGTTTTGTGTTTGTGTGTGCATCTCGCCGTGTGTGTCTCTCGTTGGGTGCCATGGGCGTGTGTGATCCTGTGTGTGTCTCACTATGTGCGCTGGATGTGCGTCTGATGTTGTACGTCTGTCATTGCAGCATGTGTTAACATGCGTGTCTGTGTTGGTTGCATGTCCCTCTCTCTCTCTGTGTCCTGGCAGTCTCTCCTGGTGTGACTCTTGCTGTGTGTGTCATTGCGGTGTGTCCGTCTGCATGTCTTTTGCAGTGCATGTGTTGTCATGTCTCACACTCCGTGTGCCCTTGCAGTGGGTCCGGCCTGCATATGTTGTGTGTGTGTGTGTGATTGCAGTATGTCCGGTCTGCCTGTGTCTCTCCTGGTATGTCTCTGGCTGTGTGTGTCACTGTGATGTGTCCGTCTGTGTGGGTCTCTCCTGATGTGTCTTACTCCGTCATTGAAGTGTGTCCAGTCTGAATGTGTCTCCTTTGTGTCTCTTGCTGTGCGTGTGTTGTTATGGTGTGTCCATCTGTGTCTCTCTCCTGGGGTGTGTCTCGGCTGTGTGTGTCTCATTGCGGTATGTCCACTCTGCACATGTCTCACCTGCTGTGTGTCATGTCTCACAAAGTGTGTGTCAATGTGGTGTATCCGTCCGTCTCTCTCCTGGTGTGTCTCGTACTCTGTGTGAGTGTCGTGGCGGTATGTCGCTTGTGTATCACATGTGGCATGTGTCATTGCGGTGTGCTGCTGTGTGTCACCCAGTGTGTCGCACTGTGTGTGTGACATGCACATGCGGTCTATTGCAGTGTGTCTCAGATGTGGTGTGTCACGGTGTGTGTGTGTCACAGGCAGTGTTGTTGTGGTGTGTCAGGGTGTGTGTCGTTAGGTGTGTCACTCTGTGTGTGTGTGTGACATGCACATGCGGTCTATTGCGGTGTGTCTCAGATGTGGTGGGTGTGTGTGTGTAACGTGGTGTGTCGCAGTGTGTGTGTGTCATTACGGAGTGGCACTGTATGTGTGTCACAAGCAGTGTTGTGGTGTGTCAGGGTGTGTCATTAGGTGTGTCACTGTGTGTGTGACATGCACATGCGGTATGTCACACTGTGTGTTGTTGCGGTGTATGTGTGTGATACACGGGGTGTTGTGTGGGGGTGTCGCTGTGTGCGTGTCATTGTGGAGTGGGGCTGTGTGTGTTTGTCACATGCAGGGTTAGGTGTTGCCGTGTGTCGCTGTGTGTGTGTCACACGGGGGTGTGACAGGCCGGGAGGGTCACTCTGTCGGGCGGTCACGCTTCCCACCATAAAATCCATCCGGGGCGGGCTTCCGTGTGGCCCCGCCCCTCCCCGCTGTTAGCTCCCGGCCGCCGCCGCGGCTTTCCGGGGCGGGGCTTCCGGGTGGCCACGCCCCCTCCCGCCTCGCAGCCTCGTTCCGCTCCCAGGCTCCCTGGGTCGGGAGCCGACCCGCCCCCTCAGTATCGAGGCCGCTGATTGGTCGCGGGCGTCTGCTCGGCGGGGCCCAATCAGGAGGCGCAGGGCGGCGGGGTCCGGCCGGGAGGAGACGGAGCGAGAGGCGGCGGCGGCCGGTCCGGGGTGAGTGACGGGCCCTGCCCCCCCGGGACCCCCCCGCAGCTGGGCCCTGCCCCCCCCGCGTCACCCCCCCGGGACTCCCCCGCAGCTGGTCCCAGCCCCCCGCGTCACCCCCCCGGGACTCCCCCGCAGCTGGTCCCTGCCCCCCCCGCGTCACCCCCCCGGGACTCCCCCGCAGCTGGGCCCTGCCCCCCCCGCGACCCCCCCGCAGCTGGGCCCTGCCCCCCCCGCGTCACCCCCCCGGGACCCCCCCGCAACTGGGCCCGCCCCCCCCCGTGTCACCCCTCTGAATCCCCCCCGGGACCCCCCCCCCCGCGTCACCCCCCGCCCCCCCCGCAACTGGGCCCGCCCCCCCCCGCGTCACCCCCCGGGGACCCCCCCACAGCTGGGCCCTGCCCCCCCCCGCGTCACCCCCCCGGGACCCCCCCGCAGCTGGGCCCCGCCCCCCCCCCGCGTCACCCCCCGCCCCCCCCGCAACTGGGCCCGCCCCCCCCCCCCGCGTCACCCCCCGGGGACCCCCCCACAGCTGGGCCCTGCCCACCCCCGCGTCACCCCCCCGGGACCCCCCCGCAGCTGGGCCCTGCCCCCCCCCGCGTCACCCCCCCGGGACCCCCCCGCAACTGGGCCCGCCCCCCCCGTGTCACCCCTCTGAATCCCCCCCGGGACCCCCCCGCAGCTGGGCCCTGCCCCCACCCCGCGTCACCCCCCCGGGACCCCCCCGCAGCTGGGCCCTGCCCCCACCCCGCGTCACCCCCCCCCCGGGACCCCCCCGCAGCTGGGCCCTGCCCCCACCCCCGGAGCTGCCCCAGACCAGCCGTGCCCTGCCCCTGAGCTGCCCAGGGCCCCCCCCGCTCACCAGGTCTCTCCCCACAGGCAATGGCAGAGGAGCTGCCCCCCTCCCTCTTCTTCCAGCACCAGTACATGTGCTCCGAGTGCGGCCTGCTCTACAACACGCTGGAGGAGGTGCTGATCCACCAGCAGAGCCACCTGGGGGAGCCCTGCCAGCCCCCTGGCGCTGCCCCCGCCGTGGCCCTCGACGTGGGGCCCCTGCAGGAGAACCACTACCAGTGCCTGGAGTGCGGGCGCGTCCTGCTCTCGCCCGACGAGCTGCTGGCCCACCAGAGCCTGCACCCCCGCCAGGGGCCCGCCCGCCCGGCCCCCCCTGCCTCCGCCAGCCAGATTCACTACCAGTGCAGCGAGTGCAAGGAGCTCTTTGCCGCGCCCGACCTGTGGCTGGCCCATCGCCAGAGCCACAAGGTCCAGGAGCCCGTGGCCGCCCCCCAGCCGCCGCCCCCTCCCCCGCCGGCCCCCTCTCCCGCCCAGCCAGCCATGCACCCCTACGAATGCTCGGAGTGCGCCGGCCTCTTCCAGACGCCTGAGGAGCTGCTGGAGCACCAGGGCGAGCACTTCACCGAGACGGAGAAGGAGAGCGGGGAGCCGGCGGTGCCTGAGGGGGTCAAACACGAGGTCCCCAGCTCCCCCACCCCCTCACAGCAGATGCCGACGCCGGCCCCGCCGCGGGCCTGGCGCTGCGGCGAGTGCAAGCAGGAGTTTGGCACGGCGGAGGAGCTGCGGCGCCACCGCCGAGAGCACGCCTCGGAGGAGTTCCTGTGCGGCGAGTGCCAGCGCGGCTTCACCACGGCCAACCGGCTGCTGGCTCACCAGCGCGTGCACGTGGACGGCACGCACGAGTGCCCCAACTGCAGCAAAGTCTTCAAGAAGGCGGCCTCGCTGGAGCAGCACATGCGCATTCACAAGGGCGAGGCCCTGTACCTGTGCGTCGACTGTGGCCTGGGCTTCGGCACCGAGATGACGCTGGTGGTGCATCGCAAAAGCCACACGGCCAACCCCCTGCACCGCTGCGCCTGCGGCAAGACCTTCAGCAACATGACCAAGTTCCTCTACCACCGCCGCACCCATGCAGGGAAGAGCGGGGCCCCGCCGGCCCGCGCTCGCGCCCCCGATCCGGAGCCGGCCCAGCCGCCCGATCCGGAGCCGGCCCAGCCGCCCGCCGCCGGGGCGGTGAACGGCTCGCCGGCGCCCCCTGCCGGCGGCGGCTTCCTGTGCCCGCAGTGCGGCAAGGAGTTCTCCAGCCACATCCGCATGGTGCGGCACAAGCGGGTGGTGCACGTGCTGGAACGCAAGCACAAGTGCCCCACCTGCGGCAAGACCTTCAAGAAGCTGGTGCACGTCCGAAACCACCTGCGCACGCACACCGGGGAGCGCCCCTTCCAGTGCACTGAGTGCGGCAAGACCTTCGCCTCCCAGGCCAATCTGATGCGGCACCACCTGACCCACACCGGCGAGCGCCCCTACCAGTGCGACGTCTGCCAGAAGCGCTTCACCCAGTCCTCCAACCTGCAGCAGCACCGGCTGCTTCACTCGGGCGCCGGCCCCTTTCCCTGCCAGGACTGCGACGCCACCTTCTCGCGTGCCCACAAGCTGGCCCTGCACCGTGTCAGCCACACAGGCCAGCTGCCCTTCCAGTGCCCCGAGTGCGACAAATCCTTCGCCCGCAAGCGGCTGCTGGAGCTGCACCGGCTGGCCCATGCCGGGCGCGAGCCCCACCGCTGCCCGGACTGCGGCGCCCTCTTTGTCCGCCTGGCCAAGCTGGAGGAGCACCGCTGTGCCCACAAGAAGCTCTACCCGTGCCCGTCCTGCGGCAAGTGTCTGGGTTCCCTGGCTAAGCTGGCGTTGCACCAGCTGGTGCACTCTGGCCAGCGCCCCTTCACCTGCAGCCTCTGCGGCAAGGGCTTCACCAACCCAAGCGGCCTGAGCCGGCACCAGCAGCGCCACACAGGCGTGCGCCCCCACAAGTGCCCGCTCTGCTCCAAGACCTTTGTGGCGGCCTCGGGGCTGCAGCTGCACCAGCGCACGCACACGGGCGAGCGCCCCTTCCCCTGCCCGGAGTGCGGCAAGGCCTTCCGGCAGGCCACTCACCTGCGGGAGCACCGGCGGCTGCACACCGGCGAGCGCCCCTACCAGTGCCCGGAGTGCGGCAAGGCCTTCATCCAGTCCATGCACCTGGCCGAGCACCGGCGCATCCACACCGGGGAGCGCCCACACCGCTGCCCGCACTGCGCCAAGGCCTTCAAGACCCTCTCCAACCTGCGCAGCCACCGCAAGACCCATGGGGCTGCCGCCGCCCCCCCAGCCCCGCCCGCTGCCCAGCCCACCCAGACCATCATGTGCACCGAGTTCGGGGAGACCATCGCCATCATAGAGACGGCGGAGCCGCTGCCCCTGGTGGAGACCATCGAAATCTACCAGGCTGCCCTGGAGGGCAGCCTCCAGGTGGACAATCTGCAGGTCAACGCCTTCGTATAGGGGCGCAGCCCCCCTGTAAATAAAAGTTCTGGTTTCGCCCGTTCGCCTGCCCGGCCCCCCCGCTGCGTCTCATCCTGGCACGGAGGGAGGGGGGGTTGCTGTCTGGGTATGGGGGCAGCGTGTCCTTTTGCCCCCCCCCCCTCCTGCTCTCCAAGCACACCCCCTATAGCAGGGTGAGATGGGCGGGGCTTTAAACGGGAGCCTTCCAAGGTTATTTCTCCCCCCCCCCCCAGCTGGGGGACTGGCACTAGGGGCTGGGCCCTTCCCTCGTGGCGATTTTGCTCTGGAAGGGGGCTGGGGGGGGTCAAGAAACCAGCCAGGGGAAGGGGTCTCAGTAGGAATCCCCTGCCCCACAGCTGCTCCTTCTTGCCAAATCTGTACCACCCTTTGCCCCTTTCTTTGCCAGGGTGTGGGGCTGGGCAGTGGGGCAGGTGCAACAGACTTGGGATTGACTGGGGGGGATGCCAGCATGGGACCCGTATGGCTTGGTGTGCACCAAGGAGATGGGGGGACTGGTTCAGGAAGGCAGGGAATGGGACATGGGGCCCATCCCCTCTAGGGGGCACTAGCTCCCATCTGCCCCCAGGGCAAGGAACTGGCATGGGGGGGGGGCAGAAATGGGGCAGGCTGCTGCCCCAGACCTGTTTGGAGAGGCCAAGGAGCCTGTGACCTCAGCTCTGGCGTAGGCCCCCTTCCTGGGCTAGCCCCAGAGCCAGGGCCTCCCCCAACCCTTGGCATATGGAGAAGGGGGAGCAGCAAGCCCAGCCTTGGACCTGGCTGGAGGGTGCCCCACACTCCCTGTAGAGCACGTCGGGCACCACCCACACCTTCAGCTGGGTGACCACCTCCATCATGGGGGAGACTGACCCTTAAGGGTTCTGAGGCAGGACAGAGCTGGGGAGAGAACCCAGGAGTCCTGGCTCCCACCCCCTCTGCTCTAACCCACTAGCCCCCAGAGCCAGGGAGAGAACCCAGGAGTCCTGACGCCTGCGGTTCCAGTGCAAGGCGCCATCTCCCAGTGCTGGAGGCCAAGGCTCTCACCGCTTACTTGCTGGGGGAAGGGCCCCTGCCATGGGGCTGGAGCAGCCAAGGGGCACTAAGCGATCCCCTCCGGTGTGACCCTACTCTTGTCCCTGCAGCCTGAGAACTGGTGCTGAGGGGAGCTGCTCCCCTTTTCGTCTGCCCCTGTGTGTGTGGGGGGGGGGGGGGCGGCGCCTCAGGCTAGTCTGGGAAAGGGGGACCCATGAGCTGTACCAGCTCCATGGTCATTAGACCTAGGGTGGGGCATGAACAGATTAACCGTTGGAGTTGGGCAGCCCCGCAGCAACAGGCGTAAACTCAGGCAGTGTCACCCTGTCAGTCCCGCTCTCCTCCCCCCCCCAACAGACTCACGGAGTGTCACCCCATCAGTCCCCGCAGCAACAGGCGTAAACTCAGGCAGTGTCACCCTGTCAGTCCCGCTCTCCTCCCCCCCCCCCCCCCAACAGACTCACGGAGTGTCACCCCATCAGTCCCCTCAGCAACAGGCGCAAACTCAGGCAGTGTCACCCTGTCAGTCCCGCTCTCCTCCCCCCCCCCCCCCAACAGACTCACGGAGTGTCACCCCATCAGTCCCCTCAGCAACAGGCGCAAACTCAGGCAGTGTCACCCTGTCAGTCCCGCTCTCCTACCCCCCCCCAACAGACTCACGGAGTGTCACCCCATCAGTCCCCGCAGCAACAGGCGTAAACTCAGGCAGTGTCACCCTGTCAGTCCCGCTCTCCTCCCCCCCCCCCAACAGACTCACGGAGTGTCACCCCATCAGTCCCCGCAGCAACAGGCGTAAACTCAGGCAGTGTCACCCTGTCAGTCCCGCTCTCCTCCCCCCCCCCCAACAGACTCACGGAGTGTCACCCCATCAGTCCCCGCAGCAACAGGCGTAAACTCAGGCAGTGTCACCCTGTCAGTCCCGCTCTCCTCCCCCCCCCCCAACAGACTCACGGAGTGTCACCCCATCAGTCCCCGCAGCAACAGGCGCAAACTCAGGCAGTGTCACCCTGTCAGTCCCGCTCTCCCCCCCCCCAACAGACTCACGGAGTGTCACCCCATCAGTCCCCTCAGCAACAGGCTCCCCACAATGTCAGCCACCCCCCCCTTGACCCCCCACAGGCTCTCCCAAGACCCAGGCAGAGGCACCAGCAGGGCAGCTCCCCTCTCTCACCACCAGGGGCTCAGGCTCAGCAGTTTACCACCCCACCCCACCCCACCCCCCAAGCTTGGATTGTAACGGGGTGGCAAGATGGCCACTCATTCTGCACCCCCAGGATCCAGGGGTGCCCACAGCCTAACCCAGAGGAACTGCAGCAACAGGCCAGGCTGAATGCTCCCCCTCCCCCTGCACCTGGGGGAAGACTGTCCCCAGGGCCACGCATGGGGCAGCCGTGATGAGCTGCCAGGCCCCCCCCAGGGCAGACACCCCCCCACAGAATCACAACCCAGTGAAACAAGCTTCCACAAGAGCCAACCCAGGGGTCCCCCAGCAGCCCCACGCTCCCCTGCGTCTTTTCATGCCAATAATTTATTGAACCGGGTGCCTGTACAGAGCCAGAACGTAAGAGAAACTAACACACATGGGGGGGGGGAAGCAGGGCACTCAGCTTAAGAAAAAATCATCTATGTACACAGCGATCGGTAAAAGAAACTGGTTTACGGGGAGGGGTATTTACAGGGGGGGCAGGCAGGAGGGGAAATAAAAACTCCCCCACAGAGCTGTGCCTTTCCCACCAAGGAGAGAGCCTTGATCATGGGGCTTTGGGGGGAATGCCCGGGGGACACCCCATGTTCAGACATCCATCCACTCCTGACCCACTGCAGGATCCACGTGCTGGAGACCCCTGGCACGGGGCACCCATCTCCCCTATGAGGGGGCCAGGCCCTGCGCCCCACGCAGGACAGCAGCATAGGAGAGGAGGGGGGCAGTGGGGTGGGATGTTAAAAACCAAAAGCAACTTAAAATCCAGGGGGCCTGAGCCCCCCGGCCCCCAGCCCCTTGAGAAGGTTGGGCTGGGAAAGCAGCGTGACCAGCGCCCCCCCGCACTGAGGCCTGGTGGGTTAGCAAGGGGCAGCGTCGTCTCTGACTGGCAGCCCCCCAGCCAATGGGAAGCAGGCTCCGTGTGGTCCGTGGGCACCGCCCCCACCCAGTTCACAGTTCAGACAAGTCCATGGGGTGGCCTAGGGGTGGGGAGGGGGCCTGCCCCCCAGCCCAGCCCCTCAGGACGCGTTGGCGATGGGTCCCGCGCCGTCCCCCGGTGTTGGCTGGCTCCTGTCAGCGCCTGCGTGGGAACGGAACAATCAGCGTGGCAGGGCCACCTGCCCAGCTCCACCCCCTGCTCCCAGCATGCCCTAGGGCAGCGGGGGCACCCAGACCCCCCCAGCAGCATGGCAGGGTCACCTGCCCAGCTCCATCCCCTGCTCCCAGCATGCCCTAGGGCAGCGGGGGCACCCAGACCCCCCCAGCAGCATGGCAGGGTCACCTGCCCAGCTCCATCCCCTGCTCCCAGCATGCCCTAGGGCAGCGGGGGCACCCAGACCCCCCCAGCAGCATGGCAGGGCCACCTGCCCAGCTCCATCCCCTGCTCCCAGCATGCCCTAGGGCAGCGGGGGCACCCAGACCCCCCCCCAGCAGCATGGCAGGGCCACCTGCCCAGCTCCACCCCCTGCTCCCAGCATGCCCTAGGGCAGTGGGGGCACCCAGACCCCCCCAGCAGCATGGCAGGGCCACCTGCCCAGCTCCACCCCCTGCTCCCAGCATGCCCTAGGGCAGTGGGGGCACCCAGACCCCCCCCCCCAGCAGCATGGCAGGGCCACCTGCCCAGCTCCATCCCCTGCTCCCAGCATGCCCTAGGGCAGCGGGGGCACCCAGACCCCCCCCCCCAGCAGCATGGCAGGGCCACCTGCCCAGCTCCACCCCCTGCTCCCAGCATGCCCTAGGGCAGTGGGGGCACCCAGACCCCCCCAGCAGCATGGCAGGGCCACCTGCCCAGCTCCACCCCCTGCTCCCAGCATGCCCTAGGGCAGTGGGGGCACCCAGACCCCCCCAGCAGCATGGCAGGGCCACCTGCCCGGCTCCATCCCCTGCTCCCAGCATGCCCTAGGGCAGCGGGGGCACCCAGACCCCCCCAGCAGCATGGCAGGGCCACCTGCCCAGCTCCACCCCCTGCTCCCAGCATGCCCTAGGGCAGCGGGGGCACCCAGACCCCCCCCCCCAGCAGCATGGCAGGGCCACCTGCCCAGCTCCACCCCCTGCTCCCAGCATGCCCTAGGGCAGTGGGGGCACCCAGACCCCCCCCCAGCAGCATGGCAGGGCCACCTGCCCAGCTCCACCCCTGCTCCCAGCATGCCCTAGGGCAGTGGGGGCACCCAGACCCCCCCAGCAGCATGGCAGGGCCACCTGCCCGGCTCCATCCCCCTGCTCCCAGCATGCCCTAGGGCAGCGGGGGCACCCAGACCCCCCCCCCCAGCAGCATGGCAGGGCCACCTGCCCAGCTCCACCCCCTGCTCCCAGCATGCCCTAGGGCAGTGGGGGCACCCAGACCCCCCCCCAGCAGCATGGCAGGGCCACCTGCCCAGCTCCACCCCCTGCTCCCAGCATGCCCTAGGGCAGTGGGGGCACCCAGACCCCCCCAGCAGCATGGCAGGGCCACCTGCCCAGCTCCACCCCCTGCTCCCAGCATGCCCTAGGGCAGCAGGGGCACCCAGACCCCCCCCCCAGCAGCATGGCAGGGCCACCTGCCCGGCTCCACCCCCTGCTCCCAGCATGCCCTAGGGCAGTGGGGGCACCCAGACCCCCCCCCCAGCAGCATGGCAGGGCCACCTGCCCAGCTCCACCCCTGCTCCCAGCATGCCCTAGGGCAGCGGGGGCACCCAGACCCCCCCAGCAGCATGGCAGGGCCACCTGCCCGGCTCCATCCCCTGCTCCCAGCATGCCCTAGGGCAGCGGGGGCACCCAGACCCCCCCCCCAGCAGCATGGCAGGGCCACCTGCCCAGCTCCATCCCCTGCTCCCAGCATGCCCTAGGGCAGTGGGGGCACCCAGACCCCCCAGCAGGCTGCAGGAAAGGGGGTGGAGCACCCCATTCCCAGCATAGGGGGGAGAGGACCTGCTCCTTTCCCCAGCCCAGGGAGAACTGCTTGTGTGGGTGGGTGGGGGAGTCCTGGCCCCCCCAGGCTCCCAGCACTCACCGTGTGTGGCAGGGGTGCCGGGCGCGCACCCTAGCAAGCTGGTCTGGGCCCGTAGGTGGGGCGGGATGAGGGAGGGGTTGAGCGAGGGCTGGATGGCCAGTTCTGTGGGGGAGAGAGCAGAGGGGTCAGACGGCCCCGGGCACCCCGCCCCCCCCCCCCGGTGCCCGCACTCACCCACAGGGCTGAAGTTGAAGAGGGGGGGCAGGTCCCGCCCGCTGGGCAGGCGGGCGCTGGGTTCCCGCAGCTCGTCGAAGAAGGCGTTGGCGCAGGCCTCCAGCGGGGAGAGGCGGGTGGCGGGCGTGTACTCCAGCAGGCGGCTGCACAACGAGACGGCCTCCAGCGGGGTGCGCGGCTTGAACACCTGGGGGGCCAGGGGGATCACCGCGGGCACAGCCCCCCCCGCCCCACACCAAACCCCACCCAGGTCAGCCCAGGACACAGCCCCGCCCCCGCCCGGGTCAGCCCAGGACACAGCCTCTCCTGGGGTCATCACCAGACACAGTCACGCCCCCTTGTCCTGAGCCATGCCCTGAAGCTGTGAGCTTCCCCAAGGCAGTGCCCCCTCCCTCCCCCAATACCTTCAGCCAGGGATGTGCTTTGATCTGGGGGAACTTGAACTCTGTGTAGTTGGGGTTCATCTCCCGGATCTGCTCCCGCGTCGGCGTCCCCAGCACCTGGGTGGGGAGGGGGGGCACCCATTACGACCGGTTCCTGGGGGAGCCCATGTCCCCAGCTACTCCCAAGGGGCATTTCCTGACCCCTCTGCAATGCCTGCAGCAAACCCTTGGAATGAAGGCCCTGTGTTCCCGGTAAGGCCCCCTCGATGAGTCCAGCCCAGGACTCCCCACTCTGGGAGTGGGGTCTAGTGGTTAGAGCAGGGGGGCTGGGAGCCAGGACTCCTGGGTTCTCTCTGGCTCTGCGATGGGAATGGGGTCTAGTGGTCAGAGCAGGAGGGCTGGGAGCCAGGACTCATAAGAACGGCCGTACTGGGTCAGACCAGGGGTCCATCCAGCCCAGTGTCCTGTCTGCCGACAGTGGCCAATGCCAGGTGCCCCAGAGGGAGTGAACCCAACAGGCAATGATCAAGTGATCTCTCTCCTGCCATCCATCTCCACCCTCTGACAAACAGAGGCTAGGGACACCATTCCTCACCCATCCTGGCTGATAGCCATTCCAACCTCCATGAATTGAACCCAGGAGGTTAAACTCCTGGGTTCTCTCTGGCTCTGGGAGGGGGGTGGGGTCTCGTGGGTTAGAGCAGGGGGGCTGGGAGCCAGGACTCCTGGGTTCTCTCTGGCTCTGGGAGGGGGGTGGGGTCTCGTGGGTTAGAGCAGGGGGGCTGGAGCCAGGACTCCTGGGTTCTCTCTGGCTCTGGGAGGGGGGTGGGGTCTCGTGGGTTAGAGCAGGGGGGCTGGGAGCCAGGACTCCTGGGTTCTCTCTGGCTCTGGGAGGGGGTGGGGTCTCATGGGTTAGAGCAGGGGGGGCTGGGAGCCAGGACTCCTGGGTTCTCTCTGGCTCTGGGAGGGGGGTGGGGTCTCGTGGGTTAGAGCGGGGGGGCTGGGAGCCAGGACTCCTGGGTTCTCTCCCTGGCTCTGGGAGGGGGTGGGGTCTCGTGGGTTAGAGCAGGGGTGGCTGGGAGCCAGGACTCCTGGGTTCTCTCTGGCTCTGGGAGGGGGGTGGGGTCTCGTGGGTTAGAGCAGGGGGGCTGGGAGCCAGGACTCCTGGGTTCTCTCTGGCTCTGGGAGGGGGGTGGGGTCTCGTGGGTTAGAGCAGGGGGGGCTGGGCGCCAGGACTCCTGGGTTCTCTCTGGCTCTGGGAGGGGGGTGGGGTCTCGTGGGTTAGAGCAGGGGGGGCTGGGAGCCAGGACTCCTGGGTTCTCTCTGGCTCTGGGAGGGGGGTGGGGTCTCGTGGGTTAGAGCAGGGGGGGCTGGGAGCCAGGACTCCTGGGTTCTCTCTGGCTCTGGGAGGGGGGTGGGCATCTCCTACCTTGATGATTTCCACCAGCTGGTCCACTCCACTGTCCCCAGGGAAGATGGGCTGACCCAGCAGCAGCTCAGCCAGGACGCAGCCCGCTGACCAGATATCTGGGGAGGGACAGGGGGCGGTCAGGACTCCTGGGTTCCCTCCCCCTCGCTGTGCGCAAGGGCAGAGGTGACGGAGGGGGTGGGAGCTCACCTATGTTGGATGTGTAGTCGGTGGCCCCGAAGATGAGCTCAGGGGCACGGTAATAGCGGGAGCAGATGTAGGAGACGTTGGGTTCGCCCTGCACCAGCTGCTTGGCACTGCAAGACCAACCGCCCACGGTGAGTGGGCCAGCCCTGCCCCCCGCGCCACTCCAGACCCCCTGGCCCTCGGCCAGACGGGTGCGCTGTGGCCGGGTCAGACCCCGTGTCGGCCCTCGGTCCATGTGTGGGGCCAACCATTTCACCCGCTGCCCGAGCGCTCTGCCTGGCAGACACCCCTCCCCGTACGTGTCGCCAGTCACATGAAGGCCCGTGCTGCTCAGGGAGAGACTGTCCCACGAGCCCACCCCTTCCCCCTTTGCACGGCTCTCGCACAGGGGGCCCCAGCTCCCACCTGCCGAAGTCGCACAGCTTGAGCACGGCAGTGTCGGGGTCCACCAGCAGGTTCTGGGGTTTGATGTCGCGGTGACAGACCCCCTGGGAATGGATGTAGGCCAGGCTGCGGAAGAGCTGGTACATGTACACCTGGCAGGAAGGGGGAGACGGTCACAGCCAGCCCGGGGGCGCCTGCCACAGCCCCCCACCTCTGCGTGGCTGGCTCCTGGCTCACCTTGACATAGATGACAGGGATGGGCTGCTTGGCCTTGGTGAAGTGGCGTGCCACGCGGTACACCGTCTCGGGCACGAAGTCCAGCACCAGGTTCAGGTACACCTCGTCCTTCTGCAACAGGGCTGGGTGAGAGGGGACCCCACGGACCCCCCCACAAAGTCTCATGGACCCTCCCCATTGGGGGTGAGGGGACCCAGGACACACCCCACAGACTCTTCACACAGGGAGGATGCAAGGGAACCCAGGATGCACCCCGCCCCCCCAGACCTCCTCCCAGCTGTATGGACCCGTCCTCCCCCCACGCCCCGGTGCCCCCTGACCTTCTCCCCGCTGGAGTAGAAGTAGTAGCGCAGCCGTACGATGTTGCAGTGATCCAGCTTGCGCATGATCTGCAGCTCCCGGTTCTGGGGGGGACACAGATGGGGTGAGCGAGGGAGCCCGACAAGGATGGGGGTCCCCGCACCGGCTCACGCTCCCCCCATGCTCACCTTGAAGCGCTTGTCCTGCAGCACTTTCTTGATGGCCACCAGCTCCCCGGAGTTGGCCAGGCGGGCCTGATAGACCACGCCGAAGGAACCATTCCCGATGACCTTGATATCCGAGTAGGAGACCTCCTGGGGGCGCTCCGGGCCCTGGCCGGGCGTGGCCACCACCGTGCTCACCTTCCCGCTGTCCCCTAGGGGATGGGGGGGGGGTTTAGAGCCACGGCCAGGGACCCCCCAGCCCTGCCCTTTCCGCTGGCCCCTGGGGACAGGGGGGCTAGAAACACACCAGGGACCCCCCAAAGCACCCCAACACTGCCCCTCCCTTCCTTCCTGCTGGGCCCTGGGGATGGGGGGTTAGAAACATGGAGAGGAAGCCCAGGAACCAGAGAAATCCTGCCATGAGAACCCCCAATCCCCACCCCAGGTAGCCCCCCATTCAGCAGCTCGCCCCCAGCAGAGAAAAGGGATACAAAGTGGGGGGCTCACCCAAGGCCCTGAACCCCAACACTTGATTCCCAAATCTAATGACAGAGCCACCCGCCAGCCCCCTGACCCCGAATTGGACCCTAGAGCCTGACCCCAACCCCCAATTAGCTTCACCCCCATTCTCCTCAGCCTCCAGAGCCCCCCACCCCCACTCCCCTTTCTCCTGCCCCCCCCAACCCCTTCTAGCACCTCTTCCCCCGCCATGGATTCCCCCACTCCCCTTTCTCCTGCCGCCCGCCCCCTTCCCTTCTAACACCTGTCCCCCCCCATGGATTCCCCCACTCCCCTTTCTCCTGCCCCCCCTTCTAGCACCTCTTCCCCCCCCCCCTGGATTCCCCCACTCCCCTTTCTCCTGCCCCCCCCCTTCTAGCACCTCTTCCCCCCCATGGATTCCCCCACTCCCCTTTCTCCTGCCCCCCCTTCTAGCACCTCTTCCCCCCCCCCCCGGATTCCCCCACTCCCCTTTCTCCTGCCCCCCCTTCTAGCACCTGTCCCCCCCCCATGGATTCCCCCACTCCCCTTTCTCCTGCCCCCCTTCTAGCACCTCTCCCCCCCCCATGGATTCCCCCACTCCCCTTTCTCCCTGCCCCCCCTTCTAGCACCTCTTCCCCCCCCCATGGATTCCCCCACCCCCCTTTCTCCTGCCCCCCCCCTTCTAGCACCTCCCCCCTCCATGGATTCCCCCACTCCCCTTTCTCCTGCCCCCCCTTCTAGCACCTCTTTCCCCCCCTGGATTCCCCCACTCCCCTTTCTCCTGCCCCCCTTCTAGCACCTCTTTCCCCCCCATGGATTCCCCCACTCCCCTTTCTCCTGCCCCCCCTTCTAGCACCTCTTCCCTCTCTCCAACTCAGCCTCACTCCCTGCCCTGCTCAGAAATGCCCCCCACCCCCTGAACAGCCTGTGAACCCCTTCGGGCCATCTACAGCTTCCTGAGCCCCCCCGAGCTCCCCATGGGTCCTCCCGCTCCTAGTACCCCACTCATACACTGCTTCCCCAGCCCCTCCTCTGCCCCCTCTCCCCCCCCCGACACCTGCTCCTCAGCCACCCCATGGATCCTCCCCCCCGACTCCCACTCTCCCAGACCCCCTCCCTGCCCCATAACCCACCCCCCAGAGCTCCCCATGGGTCCTCCCGCTCCTAGTACCCCACTCATACACTGCTTCCCCCAGCCCCTCCTCTGCCCCCCCGACACCTGCTCCTCAGCCACCCCATGGATCCTTCCCCCCCCGCCCCCCACTCTCCCAGACCCCCTCCCTGCCCCATAACCCACCCCCCAGGGATCCCCATGGGTCCTCCCGCTCCTAGTACCCCACTCATACACTGCTTCCCCAGCCCCTCCTCTGCCCCCCGACACCTGCTCCTCAGCCACCCCATGGATCCTTCCCTCCCCGCCCCCCACTCTCCCAGACCCCCTCCCTGCCCCATAACCCACCCCCCAGGGATCCCCATGGGTCCTCCCGCTCCTAGTACCCCACTCATACACTGCTTCCCCAGCCCCTCCTCTGCCCCCCCGACACCTGCTCCTCAGCCACCCCATGGATCCTTCCCTCCCCGCCCCCCACTCTCCCAGACCCCCTCCCTGCCCCATAACCCACCCCCAGAGCTCCCCATGGGTCCTCCCGCTCCTAGTACCCCACTCATACACTGCTTCCCCCAGCCCCTCCTCTGCCCCCTCTCCCCCCCCGACAACCTGCTCCTCAGCCACCCCATGGATCCTTCCCTCCCCGCCCCCCACTCTCCCAGACCCCCTCCCTGCCCCATAACCCACCCCCCAGGGATCCCCCCTCGGCCCTGCTCCCCACCCCCAACTCCCCAGGCCTGCCCCCCCTCTCAGCCCCCCCCACTCACGGCCGAGTTTCAGGCCCGGCGGGAAGGGCCCGACGCCGCCGCCCCCCCGGCCCGGGCCCCGCCGCCCCCGCCTTGGCGCCCGGCGCGGCCCCCGGGGGCGGTCCGGGCGGGGCGGGGGCTCCGGGGCCGGGGGGGGCCCCGCCCGCGGCGGCGTCGGCGAAGGAGCTGGTCCGGGCCGGGAGGGGCCGGCGCTGCCGCTGCTCATGGCGAGGCCGGACGGGGGGGGCGGGGGGGCTAGTCAGAGTGCGCCTGCGCCGCGCCCGCCCCGCCCCTTCCCTGCCGCGGGGGCCGCCGGGAAACGGAGTCCGGGCCCCGCCCCCACCTTGACGCGGGGGCCGCCGGGAAACGGAGTCCGGGCCCCGCCCCCTCACTGCCGCGGGGGCCGCCGGGAAACGGAGTCCGGGCCCCGCCCCCACCTTCCCGCGGGGGCCGCCTAGGAAACCCGCCCGCTCCCCGGCCTGCGGGTAAAACCATCAGACCCCCCTCGCCGCCCCCAGCCAGGCTCGGAACCCAGGCGTCCGGGCTCCCAGACCCCCCTCGCCGCCCCCAGCCAGGCTCGGAACCCAGGCGTCCGGGCTCCCAGACCCCCCTCGCCGCCCCCAGCCAGGCTCGGAACCCAGGCGTCCGGGATCCCAGATCCCCCTCGCCTCCCCCGAGCCAGGCTCGGAACCCAGGCGTCCGGGCTCCCAGACCCCCCTCGCCGCCCCCAGCCAGGCTCGGAACCCAGGCGTCCGGGATCCCAGACCCCCCCTCGCCGCCCCCAGCCAGGCTCGGAACCCAGGCGTCCGGGATCCCAGACCCCCCCTCGCCGCCCCCAGCAGGCTCGGAACCCAGGCGTCCGGGCTCCCAGATCCCCCCCTCGCCGACCCCAGCCAGGCTCGGAACCCAGGCGTCCGGGCTCCCAGATCCCCCCCTCGCCGCCCCCAGCCAGGCTCGGAACCCAGGCGTCCGGGCTCCCAGATCCCCCCCTCGCCGCCCCCAGCCAGGCTCGGAACCCAGGGTCCGGGCTCCCAGATCCCCCCCTCGCCGCCCCCAGCCAGGCTCGGAACCCAGGCGTCCGGGCTCCCAGACCCCCCTCGCCGCCCCCGAGCCAGGCTCGGAACCCAGGCGTCCGGGATCCCAGATCCCCCGAGCCAGGCTCGGAACCCAGGCGTCCGGGCTCCCAGACCCCCCTCGCCGCCCCCAGCCAGGCTCGGAACCCAGGCGTCCGGGCTCCCAGACCCCCCTCGCCGCCCCCAGCCAGGCTCGGAACCCAGGCGTCCGGGATCCCAGACCCCCCCTCGCGGCCCCCAGCCAGGCTCGGAACCCAGGCGTCCGGGCTCCCAGATCCCCCCCTCGCCGCCCCCAGCCAGGCTCGGAACCCAGGCGTCCGGGATCCCAGATCCCCCGAGCCAGGCTCGGAACCCAGGCGTCCGGGCTCCCAGACCCCCCTCGCCGCCCCCAGCCAGGCTCGGAACCCAGGCGTCCGGGCTCCCAGACCCCCCTCGCCGCCCCCAGCCAGGCTCGGAACCCAGGCGTCCGGGATCCCAGACCCCCCCTCGCCGCCCCCAGCCAGGCTCGGAACCCAGGCGTCCGGGCTCCCAGATCCCCCCCTCGCCGCCCCCAGCCAGGCTCGGAACCCAGGCGTCCGGGCTCCCAGATCCCCCCCTCGCCGCCCCCAGCCAGGCTCGGAACCCAGGCGTCCGGGATCCCAGATCCCCCTCGCCTCCCCCGAGCCAGGCTCGGAACCCAGGCGTCCGGGCTCCCAGACCCCCCTCGCCGCCCCCAGCCAGGCTCAGAACCCAGGCGTCCGGGCTCCCAGACCCCCCTCGTCTCCCCCGAGCCAGGCTCGGAACCCAGGCGTCCGGGCTCCCAGACCCCCCTCGCCTCCCCCGAGCCAGGCTCGGAACCCAGGCGTCCTGCGCAGGGATCGGTGCTGGGGGATCCCCCTCACCGGGATGGGGAGGTGAGGGAAGGGCCTGTGTCCGGCCGCCCGCACTGGGGGCAGCTGCTCCCCGGGGCGACCAGAACGGCCCCCGCCCCCCCAGTTCAAGCCCCCAGCAGTGAGTCCCCCAGGTTAACGGTGGGTCCTTGTATTCCTGGGACATGAATGCGGCCGGGTGCCCAGCGTGGGACGGGGACTGCCCCAGGCATCCTCCCCCCATGCCCAGAGCATCTATCAGTGACCCTGGGCGGGGAGTGGGGGCCAGTGGGCAGAGTAGGGGCCACGGGGCCAGCACTGGGTGTGGACAGACACAGAGCCATGGGCTAGGGCTGCAGGCCCCCACCCCTGCCAGGACACCACAGCTGGCCCCAGCCATGAGGGGTCCAAGAGCCCCCCCCACACACACACACACACACTCGGTGTCCCCTAGGCAAGGCTGCGCCGCCCAGGACGCCCAGCCACAGACTTCAACCCAGGACCAGAAACTCACATCGGCACTTCTCTCCACAGCCCCCCAGCCTGCCACAGTGGTGGAGCACCACCCGTGTCCCCAGCTGGCGCCCCCCCCCCCGCGCCAGCAGCAACTATGGGCGCATGCCCCCCCTCCCCGCAGCACCCCCTGCTGTTGTGTTACAAAAAGGAGCAAAAAGCGACAAAGTTTCCAACTCTTTTATTGGTTATTTTTATACATTCGTAACCCGAGCCCGCCCGCCCGGCTGTACAGGAATTCGAATAAGGCTTCATAAGTCACCCCCCAGCCCCTACTAACAGTGGGCCCACAGACCGGAGTCAGCCCCCCACCCAGCTTCCAGGTCTGGATCCACAAGCTCTGCCCTAGGAGAACTGGGGGGGTACCCAGCTCCCCTCATGCACCAGCTGCACCCATACCAATCAGCCAGGGCCCCGCCCGATTCGTGAGAACCCCCAGCTCCCCCCCCAGTGGGGATCCCCCCATTCTCGCGACGGGAAGCAGGGGAATGGCTCCCCGCGTCCTTGCAGGGTTGGCAATAGGCTAACCGCATTGGGAAGTGGGGGGAATGTCAGTTCAGGTCCTACTCCATTGGGGGGGACACGGGGTGCCTGCCCCTCCCACCCCCATTTCCCACACAGACAGTACTTCAACAGGCACTTGAGATACCCCCCCACCCCCCCGGGGTGGCTCAGGCCAGCGGCCGCACCCACCCCACTCATTTTTGGTTATCTAAAGCCATCCCGAGCACCCCGAGCAATCTGCGGGCCCCCAAACGCCAGACTGCCCCCTCAATGAAAGAAGGGGCCATACAGCCTCATACAGACCAATCTAACTGGGGGGATGGGGAGAAGCTAGGTCCGTAGGCCCCGGAGGGCACAATATGGCATCCACTCTCTCCCAGGACACTGGGCTAGATGGACCTTTGGTCTGACCCAGTCTGGCCGTTCTTATGCCCCCCCAGCCCTCCAATAATGTGGGGGTGCTGCAGGACTGGTTTCCATTTCTGATCCAGCCAGACAGGGATTAAAGAGAGTTTATTGTGCTTTAAAGCCCCTGTTTCTCCCCAAACGAGGGGCGAGGGACATTGAGATCCCCTCAACATCCCCCCCACATTAAGATGACCCCTCCCCCAAACAAGGCAGCGACTGGATATAAACGAGGGGATTCAGGGGGTGGGAAAAGGTTAAAAACAAAATTCTACGTGATATAAATTCCTGGGGTCGCCCCCTCTTTAAAAACCAGAGACCCTGAAAGGAAAGCTGCCCCCAGATTTAAAATCATCCCCCCAAAAATATATATATATGTATATCGAAGTAAAAACAGCTGAGCGCCCCCTACCCCATTTCAACATACAGGGTCCCGGAGAGAAGGCGGCCCAGAGAAGGGTTAAAATCTCTGAGTTAAGGCAGCAGAAGACGACCCCCCAGCCTCCCCAGCCCTGTCCGTCCGTCCCTGGGGGCGCCGGCTCTACGAGTCCTTGTTCTCCAGCGAGAGCTGGGCCGTGGCGTGGGGCAGGTCGGTGCTGACGCGCCGCCCACCCCCGGGCTGGGGCGCCCCCGCCCTCCCGCTCCCCCTTCACCTTCTTGTCATCCGCCTCATCGGGGCCGCCCCCCCCGCCCGCCTCCAGCCGCTGGTCCTCACTCCAGCGCCGCTTGAAGCGCAGCTTAAGGGGGATGCACTGGCCGCTCTCCTCGCCCTGCCGGGGGGCTGGGGCCACCAGGGGCTCCCCAGGCTTCTCGGGTGGGGCGGGGGAGCCTTGAACACCTCCTCGTCTTCCTCGCTGATGTCCGTCACCTCCACCGTCACCTCCCTCCTCCTCCGACTCCCCCTCTGAAATGGGCTCCACCTTGATGCAGGGCAGCCGGGGCTCCGGGGCGGCCCCTTCGCCGGGGGGCGCCGGTGCCTTGTCCCGGTTCCGCCGGCCCAGCGGGGGAGGTTGCAGCTTGAATTTGAAGGGGGCGGGGGCTCCTCGGGCGGGGGCGGCTTCTCGGGGCGCTGGGGCTGGGGCACAAGGATATGGGGGTAGTGGAGGAAGGCCCGGGGGCTGAGGTGGTAATTGTAGACGCTCTGGGTGTGCGCCTGCAGGTAGCGCTTCATGTCCTCGGGGTTGAAGGAGAAGTGGGAGCCACCGGGGTACATGGGGCTCAGGGTGGGCGAGGGGGTGTAGTTCATGTGGGTGGGGGTGAGGGGCAGGGCGGGCGAGAGCTGAGGGGGCAGCAGGGCTCCAGGGCCGGCCATGGGGGACACCGGGAAGGGGCTGAGGGGCTCAGGCCCACGGGGCCGGGGATAGGCGCGGAAGAGGCTGTCATGGGCCAGCCGGGGATGGGCAGGCAGGGGGGGCCCGCGGAAGCCGCCCCCCTCGCCCGGCCCCCCTCCCCGGCGCCCCTCCTCGCCCAGCGGCTCCTCTAGCTCCGAGGTGGCTGAGGTGGCGTCGCTGCAGTCGCTGACCGAGCCGCGGGCGAGGCGCCGGGCCACGGCCGAGAAGACACCCGGCGAGCGCAGCTCCTCCGCCCCGGGCGAGAGCACGTCCGACGGCGTGGAGGGCGGGAAGCGGAAGTGGGAGCCGCCCGAGGGCACCGGCGGGGCGCTCTGGGGCACGGGGCCGCCTGCCACGGGAGGAGAGGGGTGAGGGGGACCCCTGCCGCCTGCCTGGGCCCCCAGCGCCAACCCACCATCCCCAGCACCACAGCCTGCCGCCTGCCTGGCCCCCCAGCGCCAACCCACCATCCCGACCCCAACCCTGCCCAGCCCCCATCTCGACAGCAGCCCTGCCCCTCACCACCTGCCCAGCCCCCATGCCAGCCCCCATCCCACCCACAGTCCGGCCCCGTCCCTTCCCACCTCCATAGTCCCCCGCAATTCAACCAATCCTCTCCCATCCCCCACACCTACCCTTTGCCCCCCCCGGAACTGCCTCCAACCCCCTCATCCATCCTCACAGCACCCCCCACCGTGCCCCCATCTGGCCTAACCTCCCCCACTGCCCCCCCTATTTTCCACCAAGTCCCCAGGCCCTGAGCGGTGCCCTCCCCCCAATCCTTCCCAGAAGGGCCCCCGTCCCCGCCGCGGCCCCTCACCTGCCATGCCCATGTCGATGAAGGGGTAATTCACCAGCACCAGCTTGTTGAAGTTGAACTTGTAGGTGAATCGTTTCCCTTTGGTTTTGTGCAGGATCCGCTTGTTGTAGTAGTACCTGGGGTGGGGGTGGGGGGGGACAGAGCCGGGACCATCAGGACCCCAATGAACCCCCCAGCCCCCTCCCCCAGCCATAGCTCCCGTTCCAGGTTAGAGCTGGGGGGAGGGCCTGGGAGCCAGGACTCCTGGGTTCTCTCCCCAGATCTGACACCGACGAATGGTGTTCTCATTCCCTGCCTCAGTTTCCCCGCCGCCACCATGGTGTCCCCGCTCACCTCAGGGCCCGGCTCAGCTTGTCGTAGTTCATCTGGGGCTTGCACTTGCGGACACCCCACAGCCGCGCCACCTCATCGGGGTCCTTGATAACGAACTCGCCGTAGTCGCCCTGCCAGGCAATCACGTCGTGGTATTCCTCCTTGCGCAGCAGCTCCAGGATGAAGTGCCACAGCTGGATCTGCCGCGAGCCGGGGCTCGACTCGGGCTTGTAGGCCCAGTCGGGGAAGGCGAACCCTGTGGGGGAAGGGGCAGGTTGTTAGCCAGCACGGGGTGGGGCACCGGCCCTTTAAGGTCTGGTTCACATGGGGGTCCAGAGATGCCCAAACTGGCTCCCCTCAAAACAAAATGACAGGAGCCAGGACTCCTGGGTTCTCTCCTGGCTCTGGTGGTTAGAGCGGGGGGGCGGGGCTGGGAGCCAGGACTCCTGGGTTCTCTCCTGGCTCTGGGATGGGAGCGGTGTCTGGTGGTTAGAGCATGGGGTTCTGGGAGCCAAGACTCCTGGGTTCTCTCCCCAGCTCAGCGATGGGAGCGGGGTCTGGTGGGTTACAGCGGGGGGGGTTGGGAGCCAGGACTCCTGGGTTCTCTCCTGGCTCTGGTGGTTAGAGCGGGGGGGCGGGGCTGGGAGCCAGGACTCCTGGGTTCTCTCCTGGCTCTGGGATGGGAGCGGTGTCTGGTGGTTAGAGCATGGGGTTCTGGGAGCCAAGACTCCTGGGTTCTCTCCCCAGCTCAGAGATGGGAGCGGGGTCTGGTGGGTTACAGCGGGGGGGGGGGTTGGGAGCCAGGACTCCTGGGTTCTCTCCTGGCTCTGGGAGGGGAGCAGGGTGTAAGGGGTTAATGCCCCCATGCCAAGTGCCGGGGCGGGCACAAGGTGAGCGCGTCTCTGGGAGGGAACAGGAAACGGAGACCCACCAAGCTGCTTACAGGCTGGGTCCACGGGCATTTCAGGACTCATGAGAGGTCCCTGCACCCCCCGGGCTTGCCCCACACTCAGTTGTGGCTGCCTCACGCATAGGGCAGAATCCAACCCCTCAGCACTGTGAAGGGGTCGGGGGTCTGGTCTCTGCACCTCGACCCCCCCCCCCACAACAGGTAACAGGGAGCACAGACAATAGACCATTTCCCAGCATGCCGTGGCCCACCCCCCCATACCCTGCCAGTCTCACCAGCCCCTGAATGGCTGAGCCAGCAGCATCTCCCGCAAACCACTGGCCCCCCAAAAACATCAGGGGGAGCCCCAGCCCCTCAGCCTGCCCAGCTCCCCCAGTACACGGGGGCAGTGCTGGGCAGCACCCCTCAACCCTTTAACCCTGTCAGGGCCAGGCCCCCCCACGCAGCCCAGCTGGGGGGCGGGAAGCTGACCCCCCCAGTGGCGGGAGGGTGTCCTTGTAAAGGGGCCCAGCCCAGCATCCCAGCCCTGGCTGCCCCCCCACCCCGAGCCGGGGGGGCAGTTTCCCATTTCCCAAACCCCAGGCGCTCACAGCCCATCAATAATTCAGAGCCTCTGTAATGGAGGCCGGGCGCCGAGGGGGGGGCGAGGGCAGAGCCGCAGACGGAGCCATTAGGGCGATGATCTCACCCCCCCTCCAGCCCAGCCCCCCCCCGGCAGGGGTGGAGCAGAGAAGACCCCCCCCTCCCATACACACAGCTCAGAGACGGAGGCAGCTCCCACCCTTGGGGGCCAGGGCACCCCAATCCAAACCGGGGGGAAGGTGCCAGGAATGGGAGGAATGTGGGGTAACACCCAGCCCTGCACCCCAAAGCACTGAGGGGGTCCCCTCAGTCTCCTGCCCCCCCAAACACACACTGGGTGCCGTGGGGCCTCGGCAAACACGTCCAGCCCACCCCCTCCAGCTTCCAGTCTCCAAGCAACAGGCAACAGAGCGCGCCAAGGAGCCAAGCACTAAAAATAACCCGCCGGGAGGCCGAGGGAAGGAGCAGGCTGGGGAGGGCCCCTGGCACCCACAGTCCCTCCCCCCCCCCCCACGTGCCAGGAACCCAGGTGATCAGGACACCTCCCCTCCCCCACCTCCCTGGAGTCCCACCTGGGATGCAGCCGTACAATTGCCTTTTACTTCCCAGCACAGCGCAAGGGGTCCTTGTATAACCAGCCCCCTGCGCCCTACCCCAGAGGTGGCTGCATCCCAGTGCCAGGCGAGGGGGGCCTGTATAACCAGCCCCCCACACCAGAGGTGGCTGCATCCCAGTGCCAGGCGGGGGTCCCTGTATAACCAGCCCCCTGCGCCCTACCCCAGAGGTGGCTGCATCCCAGTGCCAGGCGAGGGGTCCCTGTATAACCAGCCCCCCACACCAGAGGTGGCTGCATCCCAGTGCCAGGTGGGGGTCCCTGTATAACCAGCCTCTGCACCTCACCCCAGAGGGTCCGTGTCTTAGTGCCAGTAATGCCTTCAGACCTGGGGCGAGGAGTAGCTGGAAGGAAACATCCCTCCCTCCCCCCAAAAGACCTTCTCTCCAGAAAGATCAAGTGGGCAAAGGGGGCAGGAAGGAGGAGGGACCATGGGGTATGAAACCCCCATCCCCAAATCCCCACTGGCCCCAGCCAGATAGCTGGAAGCTCTCCTCCCCCCCACGGGCCCCTCCCCCCCAGCCTCTGACTCAGCCCCACTTACACACAGGGGCCTGTTCTTGCTAATTAGCCCAGGGAAGGGGGGGGCTCTGACATCAGCCGCCCGCAGAGATCCCGTGAATGGGGTCACTGTTCCCCGGCTGGTGCTGCCAGACACGCGGGGTGACCCCCCTCTGCAGCCCCCC
This sequence comes from Glyptemys insculpta, assembly GCA_032172135.1. Taxonomy (NCBI): domain Eukaryota; kingdom Metazoa; phylum Chordata; order Testudines; family Emydidae; genus Glyptemys; species Glyptemys insculpta. Next base: position 68,698,229 of record JAVMKA010000013.1, on the reverse strand, counting down.
CAACAAAGCCCTCCCCAGGTGCAAGAGCTGGGGGGGGGCCCAACACAGGGATACGTGAGTGGGGCACTGGGTGGGACACCCTCACACCCCAGGCTTCCCCCACCCTACACCCACTGGGACTTTAGGGGATAGAAACCACAGCCCCATATTTATGGGGGTGAATAACCCCCCTTTATTGCTGTAGGGGAGGTGACTGAAGCATGCTCCCCCCTCCCCAGATGGTGGCACCCCCACTCCAATGGCTGCTGGTGTGGGGGAGGTGATTCCTAGATCCAGGCCTGGGGGTGGCCCCCCAGGCCAGCCCCACCTCTGTAAGAAAGAGGTGAGGCAGCAGACCCCCAGCCAGGAACTGGAACATTCCCCCCCCCCCCCAGCCACCCAGGACACTCACGGAGCCCCCAGCCTGTCCCCCAAACCCAGCAAAGCCCCCCACATCACTGCCCCCCCAAACAGTTTTTGAGGGGTTCCCAGCTCAGTGCCTCCAGGGGTGTCAGGTCTATGCCACCCCACAAAGGCAGAGCAGCCAGTGACTAAGCGGTGCCCACCTCCCGCCCGCCAATGTCCCCATCCCCCGCCAGCTCTCCGCCAGGGAGAAGGGGGCGGGGGGGGGGGCACAAAACCACCGTCTGCTGGCAGGCGCAGCCCCCGGGTCTGGCACGAGCCGCCGGCAGCCTGGTGCCAATGGGTGGGAAGGCCAGACGCCGGGAAGGGGGGGGGCACTGCCACCCACCCCCCAGGCCTTGCCAGCTGCAAACTCCTGGAAACAGGGTCCCCCCTCCGTTATGTAACCCAGCTGCCCCATAACATCCGCTCAGCTGAGCTGGGGGGGAGGGGGGAGATGTTGGATCTGGGGCAATTCCAGAGAGTTGGGGGGCTGGAATTTGCCGGGGTTCAGCCCAGAAGCAGCCTAGGCCACTTCCCCCCGCCCGGGCCGGCCCCTGCCCACACACAATGCACAGACTGTTCCCTGCCCGTCCTCCAAGTCTCAGCTCCCAGCCAAGCCCCCCCCCCCCCCCCACATTTTCCACTGCTCCCTAAGTGCGGGCACGTCTGGGGCGCAGCCCAGCTCGGGGAGGGGGCGGGGGAGAGACACCATTCGTCTCTTTCCCCACCTCAGGGTGTGCGGGGGGGGGCAGGACCCCCACGCCCAGCCCCACGCCCCCCCCTCCCGGACCTGGGGGAGCACCACTGAGGTTTTGGCTAGCGGGAGTGGGTGGGATCTGGAGTTGGGGGCCCCAAGTTTTGGGGGGGGGGGATGGCGTCACTGTCTCTTTAAGCGCCCCCCCCCCCCCAAACCGCACCACCTCTGTGACTAATCCCTGGAGCCAGCAGCTACCAGAGCCGGGATCGAATTCCAGCCCCCCCCCCCCCCCCGAATATTACATCACTCCCATTCCAGCAGCCTCAAGCCGCAGCCTCCGGCTGGGGGGGTGCGGGGGGACCACATCACAGGAGGGTGTCTGCGCGCTGAGCGCCCCCCTCAGAGAGCCTTCAAAACTGGGGGGCTCGAATTGGAGGGTCAGTACAAAAGGGGGGGGGGGGATCGGCCAGCAGAGACCGGGGTAGTGTGTGTGTGTGTGTGGGGGGTAAATCCGAGGGCTCTGATTTGGGGGGGGGGCGCCTCGGTCGGTCTGTCCGGAACTTTCCCAGAGTCGAAGACAGGAAAAAGTTCTGCCGCCGCCGCCACCTCACTTATGGGGCGGGGGGGGGGGGGGAGACAAGTTTGAACAGAAGCGAGAAGCACTTCAAAAAAAACACGCAGATTCCTGGAGACAATGGGGCTGGGGTGGGTGGCGCCAGGGGGGGAGGGGGAGCCCAGCACAAAACCAGCCAGGGGGAGGGGAAAGGGGGGGCAGGTCTTTGCAGAGGGAGTTCCCCCCCACCCCGCACAGCCAAGGGGACGGGGCATTTTCAAGCAAAGGAGCCGCTCAATCCTCCCCCCCCCCCCGCCCCCGGCCAAAGTCCAGCCGCAGAGTGGACAGTGAACCCCCCCGCCCCACGGAAAGCGGGTTGTAAAGTGGATTCACCCCCCCACACACAAATCCAGCTCAGCCATAGCACAATCGAGCCCCCCCCAGAGTAAAGTCCGAAGTTAAAGGCTACACATCCCCCCCCCCCCCGCTGGATTTAAGGTGGTATAAGCCTGTTTGTAGTTGGGGAGGGGATCTAGGTCAGCGATAGCTCCGACCCCCCCCCCTTTTCGGTGTGCTGGGGGGGTAAGCCTGCCGATTAACACCCCCCCAAAGCCCCCCTCCAAGGAAGACAAGATTGGCGCTGGGTTTAAGGTGGTATCGTCCTCTTAAAGGTTAAAAAGTGTGGGGTGGGGGGAGGGAGAGAGAATTCCAACCGGCTCGGTCTTCCTGGATGGAACACACACCCCGCCGCCCCCCCAACACAAACATTAAAGGTTGGGGGGGCAGAGATTCCCCCCCTCCCGCCCGGCGCCACCTTAACGCCGCGTTGTTTGTCGGAAACAAAAAGTTCCTTTTCGAACGTTGAGTTTCCAGTTCGGAACTTTGCAACTTTTCTTTGCCCGGGACCCCGGGGGCGGGGGGCAGGGACCCCCCCCATGGACCGACAGCGGAGGGAGAGGATGTTGCTAGCCCGGGGGGGTATCCGGGGGTGCAACTCCCCGGCAAAATAACGCGCCCCCTCCCCCCACACGCCCCCCCAATCCACCCTCCCCCACAAGCCGAGAGGCGGAGTCACCCCGGAGCCCCCCAAGCTCCCCTCCCCTCACGCGCGGGGCCCCCCACGCCGCGGCCCCGGCAGCAGCTGGGGCCGGGAAATGCAACAGGTCCCGCTGCGCCAAACTCCGCCGCCGCCTGCCCCGGGGGAGGGGGAGGAGCCCCCCAGCCCCTCCAGGGCAGGACCCCCGAACTTTCCAACCCCCCCCCCCCCCGCTCCAGCCGCCACCATCACAAGCGCCAAGAGCGAGTCCTGCTAGCCCCCCGCCCTCACCCCCCCAGCTCCCCGCCCCCCACCGCCGCCGCTTGTGTCCCCCTCCTCGGTACTTCTGCCTCCCCCGCCCCCATCTTCCTCCCCCACTGCTCCCAGCCCCCCACTTCCTCCTCTCCCTGCCCCCCAGGCGCCCCCACACCACGCGTCCAGGGTGCCCCCTCCAAGCCCTGCTCCTAGCCCCCCGAAATCTTGAGGGGGACACCCCACCTCCAAATTCCTCCAGCCCCCCCACCGGGAACCCCAGCCCCCCAAACCCCGGGGGAACCCCAAACCCTGGGGCGCCCCCCAACTTCCCATGCCCCACGTGGTCCCGGCCCCCCCGCAGTCCCCACCTGCGTCCGCAGTGGTCTTCATGGCTCCTGCGCTGCAGCCGCCGCCGCCGGGTCGGTCTCGGTCGCTCCCCCCCCCCGGCTCCCCCCCCTCCGCCCCTTCCCGGCCTCATATGGAGCCGGGACGCCCACGCCCCCTGCAAGCACGTCACCGCCGCGTCGCCATGGACACTGAGCCCGCCCCCTCGGCCGGCTCCGCCCACAGACGCCGGAGGGGAGGGGCGGCTTAAAAGGGCCGCGCAGGGAGTGGGGCAGGAATGGGGGCCGATGGGGGTATCAGGGTAGATGGGGAGGGGGTAGCTGGGTGTTAGATGGAGATATGGGAAGGGCGCATATGAGGGTATTGGGGGTAGATGGGGATATCGGGGTAGATGGGGAAGCGGTATTTTGGGTAGATGGGGTAGTGGGGGTAGATGGGGAAGCAGGGATATTTGGGGTACATGGGGATATTTGGGGTAGCTGGGGAAGGGGGTATTGAGGGTATTTTGGGTAGATGGGGGTATTTTGGGTAGATGGGGAGGGTATTTGGGATAGATGGGGATATCGGGGTAGATGGGGAAGAGGTATTTTGGGTAGATGGGGAGGGGTAGCGGGGGTAGATGGGGGGGTATTTGGGGTAGATGGGGATATCGGGGTAGATGGGGAAGGGGTATTTTGGGTAGATGGGGTAGCGGGGGTAGATGGGGAAGTGGGGATATTTGGGGTACATGGGGATATTGGGGGTAGATGGGGAGGGGGTATTGAGGGTAGATGGGGAGGGGGTAGCGGGGGTAGATGGGGAGGGTATTTGGGGTAGATGGGGTAGCGGGGGTAGATGGGGAGGGGGTATCTGAGGGGAATCAGTGGGGGTATCTGGGGGCAGGGCAGATGGGAAAGGAGTATGGGGGGCAGGACTGAGGTGGGGAGGGGCAAGTGACTGGGCACTGGGGTGGGGCTGGGGAAGAGGAGGGAGAGTATCTGAAGGATCAGGAGGGGAGCTAGGGGTGGAACGGGGGACTCAGGCTGGGGGATGTGGGAGAAAGGGGGTGTCTGGGACAGGGGGAACTTGGGGGTATCGGGACTGTGGGGGCAGGGCGGGGATTCTGGGGGGCACTGGGGGAGGGGGCTCAGCACAATGGTTGGGTTTGGAAGGACAGGACTGGAGGATGGGGACAGGGCTGGGGAGGGGAGGGAAGGCAGTGGGGGGGCTGACAGGCACAGGGTCAAGGTGTGGGGGGGTGCAGGTTGGGCTGGGGGCGGGATCTGGAGTGCAGAGCAAGAGGGGGGGAGCTAGGTTGGAGGGAAGGGGAGGCGAGGAGTTACCTGGGACGGGGGACCCATGGGGGACGTGACAGAGGACACACCTGGGCCAGTGGGACCCAGCTAGGACATATCGACAGAGCTGGGGGGAGGGGGAGCCCAGGGCTGGGCTAGCATGTGCTGCGGGTCGGGAGTGAGGGGCACTGGCAGAGTTCGGGGTGTGGGGAGCCAGAGGAACGTGGGGCAGGGGTTTGCTGTGTCTCTGTGTCTGGACATGCGGGGGATTCCCAGACAGATGGCATACTTGGGTCGATCTATTGCTGGGGGGCAGGGGGGTCTGGTCATCCTCTGAGCCAGGACAGGGAGACTTGCCATGAGGCCCCCCAGGCTTGGGGCAAGGGTGGGCCAGTGCGTGTGCCCTGCTGGGAACAGGGCTGAGACCTGGCAAACTCGATGAGGTGGGAACTGGGCTGCCCGTGGGGGAGGAGGCAGGTGCAAGGTGTGGGTCGGGTGTGCACAGTGCGGGCTGTGTGCGTGTGAAGGGTTCGCCTGCCTGCAGGTGTCTGGGAGCGTGTGTGCAAAGTGGGGGTGGGGTGCGTAGAGGTAGGGGTGTGTGCAGTGCCAGGTGTGTGGGGCGTGCAAGGTGTGTTTGAGGGTGCAGGGTGTGCAAGGTGCATTTGGGGGTGCGGGGCGTGCAAGGTGTGTTTGAGGGTGCAGGGTGTGCAAGGTGTGTTTGAGGGTGCAGGGCGTGCAAGGTGCATTTGGGGGTGCGGGGCGTGTGCAGGGGGTGTGGAGCGTATGTGGCTGCAGGTAAAGGGCGTGAGTGTGCAGAGCGGGGAGGGGGTGTGCGAGCCTGGGGCATCTCTGCGACGTGACCCAGCCCTTGCTGAGGGGCAGAGGGGGTTCGGTGCCTGGTGGTGGGGCTGGGCGTGGGGGGTACGAGCGAGCACGTGTCGCTGTTGTGGGAGCCCCTCCCTGGCTGTGTGGGAACATTTGTGTGTCTGCATCTGGCTGCGTGTGGGTGTGTCCTTGTGTTGTGTGTCCATGTTCATGTGTGTGCGTGTCCGTGTGTCACACAATCATGGAAAAGTCAGGCTGGAAGCGACCTCAAGAAGTCAGCAAGTGCAGCGCCTGCGCCGAGCCAGGACCCAGAACCTTCGACCTGTCCATCCGTGTGTTCCCGTGTCCGTCCGTGTCATGTGTCCATGTGTGTGTCAATGTGTCCATGTCCATGTGTGTATTGTGTGTCCATGTGTCCGTCCGTGTCTGTCATGTGTCCATGTGTGCGTCCCTGTGTCCATCCACGTGTGTGTTTGTGACGTTCGTCCATCCATGTGTCCATCCGTGTGTGTGTGTCACGTGTCCATGTGTCTGTGTCGTGTTTCCCTGTGTCCGTCCGTGTGTGTGGCGTGTGTCCGTCTGTGTGTTGTGTGCGCCTGTGGGTCTCCCTGGGCCCCTCCCCCGGCTCTGGCACACGTGGGGCCCGGGGGGGTAATTATAAAGGTGTTTGTTTTCGATTGCCTCATTTAGACACAAGTGGCTTTTGTTTGGTGTGTGCACGTGTGTGTGTCTGATGCAACCACGCGCCGCTCAGAGAGCAGGAAACCTTCCCCCCTCGCACGGGGGGGGCGACCCCGCAGCCGGGGGTCAGAGGCCAGGGGATCAGCCGGGGGTCAGAGGCCAGGGGATCTCACCCCCCCCCCCCGAGTACGGCCCAAATTACTGGGGGGAGATTCTGGTTCCTAAATCAGGTGCTCAGTTGGGGGGGATTGGGGAGGACACCTGCTCTGAAACAGCGACACGATCACTATTAATTGGGTTGTTAGGAAGGCCTGAGGCAGCTGCTGTGGGGAATTTCTACACGCGTGTGCGAGCTAGAGAGGAGCGTGCGAGGGGGTGTGAGCAGGTGTGTGAGAGAAGGGGGGGTCTGTGTGAGTGAGTGTGCAAGAGAGTGAGTATGTATCCAAAGGGGATTCATGCGTGTGCAAAGGGAAGGTCTGAGTGTGCAAGGGGGCGTGTGAGTGGCTGTGCAGAGGGGATGAGTGTGCATCTGAGGGGGAATCCATGGGCGTGCAAAGGGGGCAGGTGTGCGTGCAAAGGGGGTGAGTGTGTATGCAAGAGGCCGTGTGAGTGGGCGTGCAAAGGATGAGTGTGCATGAGAGAGGAGGAGGAGGGGTGAGTGGGTGTGCAAAGGGAGAGAGGGTGCGGGGCCCGCCATGGAATCTGTGTGTGCAATGGGGCATGATGGCCTGGGTGTGCCCCCTCCTTTGCACGCTTGGGTGTACCCCAACCCCCCCCCTTACCTTGCCCTCCCCAGGTGGGTCCATCCCGTCTGCGCTCCAGGGAGGGGCACCGGCAATACATGCCGCAGGTTGGGGGGGCGCTGGGGGACAGAAGTGGGCGGTGGGTTACAATGCACCGGAGACCCAGGACAACCTGCCTGGAAGACCCCTCCTCCGGCGCCCAACCCCCTCCCTGAGCCACCCAGACCCATAGAGCCAGGGCTCCTGCCCCGTCCCCCCCACAGCGCCCCCTGCCGGGGGAGACCGGGGCTGGAGTAGCCGGGAGCCCCCTGGGGTCCCCCTGTGTTGCCCTATATCCCCCGGCCGTGGGGGAAGCGCCCTCTACTGGGGGGACCCCTCCGTCCGGAGCTGCCCGTGTGCCTAGGGGGAGAGGGGCGCGGAGCAGCGGGTCGGGGCTGGTGCCGCCGATTCTGGACCCCGGGTATAAATAGCTCCCTTATAAATAATGCAGCGTTATTCTCGCTATAATTATCGGCTGGGAAGCCTGTGGCCGGGCGGATGCATTAGGCACAGTGCCCCTGCCCCTCCCCCTGTGCCCCGAACCCCCCCCAGCCACCCTCCACCTGCTTGGGGAGCAAATTGGCAAACCAGAGCCCAGGAACCTAGCAAACACAGCCCCCCCCAACTGCACTGGAAGGAATGGAGCTTGTCAGGGCACTGCTGAGGGGAAGCTCACGGCGCCGGGCCCCCGGCTGGGCACTGCCCCAGGGAAGCTCGCGGCGCTGGTCCCCGGCTGGGCGCTACCAGATGGAAACTCACAGTGCCAGGTCCCCAGCTGGGCACTGCCCCAGGGAAGCTCACAGCACCGGGTCCCCGACTGGGCACTGCCCCAGGGAAGCTCGCAGTGCTGGGTCCCCGGCTGGGCACTGCTGAGGGGAAGCTCGCAGCGCTGGGTCCCCGGCTGGGCACTGCTGAGGGGAAGCTCGCAGCGCTGGTCCCTGGCTGGGCACTGCCCCAGAGAAGCTCGCAGCGCTGGGTCCCCGGCTGGGCACTGCCCCAAGGAAGCTCGCGGCGCTGGGTCCCCGGCTGGGCACTGCCCCAGGGAAGCTCGCAGTGCTGGGTCCCCGGCTGGGCACTGCTGAGGGGAAGCTCGCAGCGCTGGGTCCCCGGCTGGGCACTGCTGAGGGGAAGCTCGCAGCGCTGGTCCCTGGCTGGGCACTGCCCCAGAGAAGCTCGCAGCGCTGGGTCCCCGGCTGGGCACTGCCCCAAGGAAGCTCGCGGCGCTGGGTCCCCGGCTGGGCACTGCTGAGGGGAAGCTCGCAGCGCTGGTCCCTGGCTGGGCACTGCCCCAGGGAAGCTTGCGGCGCTGGGTCCCCGGCTGGGCACTGCCCCAAGGAAGTTCGCGGCGCTGGGTCCCCGGCTGGGCACTGCCCCAAGGAAGCTCGCGGCGCTGGGTCCATGGCTGGGCACTGCTGAGGGGAAGCTCGCAGCGTTGGTCCCGGGCTGGGCACTGCCCCAGGGAAGCTCACGGTGCCGGGGCCCCAGCTGGGCACTGCCCCAGAGAAGCTCGCAGCGCTGGGTCCCCGGCTGGGCACTGCCCCAGGGAAGCTCACGGTGCCGGGGCCCCAGCTGGGCACTGCCCCAGAGAAGCTCGCAGCGCTGGGTCCCCGGCTGGGCACTGCCCCAGGGAAGCTCACGGTGCCGGGGCCCCGGCTGGGCACTGCCCCAGGGAAGCTCACAGCGCTGGGTCCCTTTTTCATTCTAAGATTAGACGACATGTGATTTAATAAGAATCATCATTGCTAATTATTGCTGCCCCTCCCCCTCCGGCGGCCAGGGGCATTTCGCAGCCCAAGGAAAGTCAGTGTCTGGTCCCTGTTTTCTAGGTGGGGAACCGAGACATGGGACGGCAAAAGGACTTGCCGTATCTCAGGCCCTGAGTTAGTATCAAAGAACCCAGGAGTCCTGGCTCCCAGCCCCCCTCCCCCACAGCCCCTAGCCCCCAGCTCCCACTCCCTCCCCAGAGCCGGGGAGAGAACCCAGGAGTCCTGGCTCCCAGACCCTGTCCCCCACAGCCCCCAGCCCCCACTCCCTCCCCAGAGCCGGGGAGAGAACCCAGGAGTCCTGGCTCCCAGCCCCCACTCCCTCCCCAGAGCCAGGGAGAGAACCCAGGAGTCCTGGCTCTCAATGCCCCCAAATACCCAATAGTAGGAAAAGCTCCAGGTCACTTACAGAGCAAGCGAGCGAGGAAGAGGATGGATGTGGCAGGCGTGAGAAGGTGGTGGGGGGCGGGGGGGTGTTATTGCTTTCCGATGCCCCCCACCCCCTGGGGAGGAGCAGCGCCTGGGCGAGTGCAGTGTGTGTGGGGGGTATTTAGCTCCGGGGTGGGGGTTCCTCGGAAGGAGGGAAGGACAGCGTGGGAAGGGGCAGGGTGAGTGCAGTGTGTGGGGGGGTATTTAGCTCTGGGGTGGGGGTTCCTCGGAAGGAGGGAAGGACAGTGTGGGAAGGGGGAGGGCAAGTGCAGTGTGTGGGGGGGTATTTAGCTCCGGGGTGGGGGTTCCTCGGAAGGAGGGAAGGACAGCGTGGGAAGGGGCAGGGCGAGTGCAGTGTGTGGGGGTATTTAGCTCCGGGGTGGGGGTTCCTCGGAAGGAGGGAAGGACAGCGTGGGAAGGGGGAGGGCGAGTGCAGTGTGTGGGGGGGTATTTAGCTCCGGGGTGGGGGTTCCTAGGAAGGAGGGAAGGACAGTGTGGGAAGGGGGAGGGCGAGTGCAGTGTGTGGGGGGGTATTTAGCTCCGGGGTGGGGGTTCCTAGGAAGGAGGGAAGGACAGTGTGGGAAGGGGGAGGGCGAGTGCAGTGTGTGTGGGGGTATTTAGCTCCGGGGTGGGGGTTCCTCGGAAGGAGGGAAGGACAGCGTGGGAAGGGGCAGGGTGAGTGCAGTGTGGGGGGGGGTATTTAGCTCCGGGGTGGGGGTTCCTCGGAAGGAGGGAAGGACAGTGTGGGAAGGGGGAGGGCGAGTGCAGTGTGTGTGGGGGTATTTAGCTCCGGGGTGGGGGTTCCTCGGAAGGAGGGAAGGACAGTGTGGGAAGGGGGAGGGCGAGTGCAGTGTGTGGGGGGGTATTTAGCTCCGGGGTGGGGGTTCCTAGGAAGGAGGGAAGGACAGTGTGGGAAGGGGGAGGGCGAGTGCAGTGTGTGGGGGGGTATTTAGCTCCGGGGTGGGGGTTCCTCGGAAGGAGGGAAGGACAGTGTGGGAAGGGGGAGGGCGAGTGCAGTGTGTGTGTGGGGGTATTTAGCTCCGGGGTGGGGGTTCCTCGGAAGGAGGGAAGGACAGCGTGGGAAGGGGGAGGGCGAGTGCAGTGTGTGTGGGGGTATTTAGCTCCGGGGTGGGGGTTCCTAGGAAGGAGGGAAGGACAGCGTGGGAAGGGGGAGGGCGAGTGCAGTGTGTGGGGGGGTATTTAGCTCCGGGGTGGGGGTTCCTCGGAAGGAGGGAAGGACAGCGTGGGAAGGGGCAGGGTGAGTGCAGTGTGTGGGGGGGTATTTAGCTCCGGGGTGGGGGTTCCTAGGAAGGAGGGAAGGACAGCGTGGGAAGGGGGAGGGCGAGTGCAGTGTGTGTGGGGGTATTTAGCTCCGGGGTGGGGGTTCCTAGGAAGGAGGGAAGGACAGCGTGGGAAGGGGGAGGGCGAGTGCAGTGTGTGGGGGGGTATTTAGCTCCGGGGTGGGGGTTCCTCGGAAGGAGGGAAGGACAGCGTGGGAAGGGGGAGGGCGAGTGCAGTGTGTGGGGGGGTATTTAGCTCCGGGGTGGGGGTTCCTCGGAAGGAGGGAAGGACAGCGTGGGAAGGGGGAGGGCGAGTGCAGTGTGTGGGGGGGTATTTAGCTCCGGGGTGGGGGTTCCTCGGAAGGAGGGAAGGACAGCGTGGGAAGGGGCAGGGTGAGTGCAGTGTGTGTGGGGGTATTTAGCTCCGGGGTGGGGGTTCCTCGGAAGGAGGGAAGGACAGCGTGGGAAGGGGCAGGGTGAGTGCAGTGTGTGGGGGGGTATTTAGCTCCGGGGTGGGGGTTCCTCGGAAGGAGGGAAGGACAGTGTGGGAAGGGGGAGGGCGAGTGCAGTGTGTGGGGGGGTATTTAGCTCCGGGGTGGGGGTTCCTCGGAAGGAGGGAAGGACAGTGTGGGAAGGGGGAGGGCGAGTGCAGTGTGTGGGGGGGTATTTAGCTCCGGGGTGGGGGTTCCTCGGAAGGAGGGAAGGACAGTGTGGGAAGGGGGAGGGCGAGTGCAGTGTGTGGGGGGGTATTTAGCTCCGGGGTGGGGGTTCCTAGGAAGGAGGGAAGGACAGTGTGGGAAGGGGGAGGGCGAGTGCAGTGTGTGGGGGGGTATTTAGCTCCGGGGTGGGGGTTCCTAGGAAGGAGGGAAGGACAGTGTGGGAAGGGGGAGGGCGAGTGCAGTGTGTGGGGGGGTATTTAGCTCCGGGGTGGGGGTTCCTCGGAAGGAGGGAAGGACAGCGTGGGAAGGGGGAGGGCGAGTGCAGTGTGTGGGGGGGTATTTAGCTCCGGGGTGGGGGTTCCTCGGAAGGAGGGAAGGACAGCGTGGGAAGGGGCAGGGCGAGTGCAGTGTGTGGGGGGGTATTTAGCTCCGGGGTGGGGGTTCCTCGGAAGGAGGGAAGGACAGCGTGGGAAGGGGGAGGGCGAGTGCAGTGTGTGGGGGGGTATTTAGCTCCGGGGTGGGGGTTCCTCGGAAGGAGGGAAGGACAGCGTGGGAAGGGGGAGGGCGAGTGCAGTGTGTGGGGGGGTATTTAGCTCCGGGGTGGGGGTTCCTCGGAAGGAGGGAAGGACAGCGTGGGAAGGGGGAGGGCGAGTGCAGTGTGTGGGGGGGTATTTAGCTCCGGGGTGGGGGTTCCTCGGAAGGAGGGAAGGACAGCGTGGGAAGGGGCAGGGTGAGTGCAGTGTGTGGGGGGGTATTTAGCTCCGGGGTGGGGGTTCCTCGGAAGGAGGGAAGGACAGCGTGGGAAGGGGCAGGGTGAGTGCAGTGTGTGGGGGGGTATTTAGCTCCGGGGTGGGGGTTCCTCGGAAGGAGGGAAGGACAGCGTGGGAAGGGGCAGGGTGAGTGCAGTGTGTGTGGGGGTATTTAGCTCCGGGGTGGGGGTTCCTCGGAAGGAGGGAAGGACAGTGTGGGAAGGGGGAGGGCGAGTGCAGTGTGTGTGGGGGTATTTAGCTCCGGGGTGGGGGTTCCTCGGAAGGAGGGAAGGACAGTGTGGGAAGGGACAGGGTGAGTGCAGTGTGTGGGGGGGTATTTAGCTCCGGGGTGGGGGTTCCTCGGAAGGAGGGAAGGACAGTGTGGGAAGGGGGAGGGCGAGTGCAGTGTGTGGGGGGGTATTTAGCTCCGGGGTGGGGGTTCCTCGGAAGGAGGGAAGGACAGTGTGGGAAGGGGGAGGGCGAGTGCAGTGTGTGGGGGGGTATTTAGCTCCGGGGTGGGGGTTCCTCGGAAGGAGGGAAGGACAGTGTGGGAAGGGGGAGGGCGAGTGCAGTGTGTGGGGGGGTATTTAGCTCCGGGGTGGGGGTTCCTAGGAAGGAGGGAAGGACAGTGTGGGAAGGGGGAGGGCGAGTGCAGTGTGTGGGGGGGTATTTAGCTCCGGGGTGGGGGTTCCTAGGAAGGAGGGAAGGACAGTGTGGGAAGGGGGAGGGCGAGTGCAGTGTGTGGGGGGGTATTTAGCTCCGGGGTGGGGGTTCCTAGGAAGGAGGGAAGGACAGCGTGGGAAGGGGGAGGGCGAGTGCAGTGTGTGGGGGGGTATTTAGCTCCGGGGTGGGGGTTCCTCGGAAGGAGGGAAGGACAGCGTGGGAAGGGGGAGGGCGAGTGCAGTGTGTGGGGGGGTATTTAGCTCCGGGGTGGGGGTTCCTAGGAAGGAGGGAAGGACAGTGTGGGAAGGGGGAGGGCGAGTGCAGTGTGTGGGGGGGTATTTAGCTCCGGGGTGGGGGTTCCTCGGAAGGAGGGAAGGACAGCGTGGGAAGGGGGAGGGCGAGTGCAGTGTGTGGGGGGGTATTTAGCTCCGGGGTGGGGGTTCCTCGGAAGGAGGGAAGGACAGCGTGGGAAGGGGCAGGGCGAGTGCAGTGTGTGGGGGGGTATTTAGCTCCGGGGTGGGGGTTCCTCGGAAGGAGGGAAGGACAGCGTGGGAAGGGGCAGGGCGAGTGCAGTGTGTGGGGGGGTATTTAGCTCCGGGGTGGGGGTTCCTAGGAAGGAGGGAAGGACAGTGTTGGAAGGGGGAGGGTGAGTGCAGTGTGTGGGGGGTATTTAGCTCCGGGGTGGGGGTTCCTAGGAAGGAGGGAAGGACAGCGTGGGAAGGGGCAGGGTGGGGGGCACAGGCAGTGGGGAGGATGCGTCTGGTGCTGCAGGGTGGGCGCCGGCGGCAGAAATAGCACGGGAGGCAAAAGGAAAAGTTTGTTCCTGTCGCTGAATTAGCAGGGGCTAAAAACAGCTGCTGCGAAATCTGGGCCCGTCCCCAGCCCTGGACGGCAGCCAGCTGGCAGAGCCCCGGCCCGGCCCAGCCCTGCCCTGCCCTGGCTGCCAGCCTGTGGGCAAGGCAGAGTGCTCGCACGGGCTCGCACCAGCCTTCTCACGCACAGGGGAGAGGCACATGCCTGCAGGGGCTCGCATGGGCACAAGGCTTGCCTGGCACCTGGATGTGCACCAGCGTGCTCTCGCACACGCATGCACCGGTGCCCTCTTGCACCAGCAGGGGCATGCACCAGTGTCCTCTTGCACACTTGCTCACAGAAGCAGGTGCCACGTGGTCATGTTGCACACTCACTGACACAATCAGGCACAGTCATTCTTTCACACACTCATTTGAACAAACAGACATGCACACAGGCATTCTCTTGTACATTTGCACATACACACTCATACACTTACAGCCAAGCTCACATAAGCAGAAACTTGGTCACTAGCTGGGGCACTGTTGGGGGGAAGCTCGCAGCATTGGGGTCCCCAGCTGGGGCACTGCTGCAGGGAAGTTCACAGTGCCAGGGTCCATGGCTGGGGGCACTTCTGTGGGGAAGCTCGCAGCACTGAGTCTCCTTCTTGGTCTGCAGAGAGAGGAGAGGTCTGGGGAAGTGATGGAAGGGTGGCTGGGGGGGCTGGAGGAAGTGGAGGGGCAGGAGAGGGGAGCAGGGATACAGTTGAGGAGGGGGAAGGGAACCCAGAGAGGTTGGGGTTAGGGTTCCCAGGTGCCCGGTCGAAAAGGGACAGTGGTGGCTCCCGGAAGTGGCCGGCATGTCATGGCGCAGGGGTGGTCAGGGAAGCCCTGTGTGCTGCCTCTGCCCCCAGCGCCAGCTCTGCAATCCCATTGGCCGGGAACCGCGGCCAATGGGAGCTGTGGGGGCGGCGCCTGCGGGCACGGTCAGCACACACCACGCAGAGCCGCCTGGCCGCCCCTGCGCCTAGGAGCCGGACATGGCGGCCGCTTCTGGGAGCAGTGCGGAGCCAGGGCAGGCAGGGAGCCTGGCTTAGCCCAGCTGCGCTGCCGACCGGGAACTGCCTGAGGTAAGTGCCGCCCGGCTGGAGCCCGCACCCTAACTCCCAGAGCCTGCACCCCCACTTGCACCCCGAATTCCCTGCCCCAGGTCGGAACCCCCTCCCGCACACTAACTCCCTCCCAGAGCCCGCACCCCTCACCCCTTCCCGCACCCCATCCTCCTGCCCAATCCCTGAGTCCCCCTTGCCCACCCTCCAGTCTGGAGCCCCCTCCTGCACCCTGAACCCCTCATTTCTGGCCCCACCTCAGAGCCTGCACCCCCAGCTGGAGCCCTCACCCCTCCCGCACCTAGGGTGACCAGATGTCCCGATTTTATAGGGACAGACCTGATTTTTGGATCTTTTTCTTATATAGGCTCCTATTACCCCCCACCTCCTGTCCCGATTTTTCACACTTGCTGTCTGGTCACCCTACCCGCACCCCAACCCCTGCCCCAGCCCAGTGAAAGTGAGTGAGGGTGGGGGAGAGCAAGCGATGAAGGGAGGGGGGGCTGGAGCGAGTGGGGGCGGGGCCTCAGAGAAGGGGCGGGGTAGGGTGGGGCCTCAAAGAAGGGGCGGGGCATGGGTGGAGCAAGGGTGTTTGGTTTTGTGGAATTAGAAAGTTGGCAACCCTACTTGGGGTGGGGCATGGGACCCCTCCCCTTGGAATGCACTAGCCCCAATGACAACTCCCCCTCCCCCACCTGGGCTGATAAGAGAGAAGATGGGACAGGTTCTTAAAGGCCCAGCAAAAACCCCTATGGTAGCCACCCCTGGGGGCAGAATGTGCATTGCATGGCTTCCACTAACGGGGGCATGGGCGTGTGTGTGGAGGCAGGGTGTGAGGGGAGTAAGCTGCATTGCGCACATGCGGAAGTGAGTTGCCGTGCAACCAGCCATGCTCCGTGGCTGTGGAATTGCCTTCACTCTGGGGTGGAGAGTGGCCTCCCGTTCCTTGGAATCTGTATGTGTGTATGGGGCGGTGGTGGGCAACCTGCCGTCAACGCCAGCAAAATGCCTCACGGCCCGCAATCAGATTACCCGCCGCAGGGTGCCCACCCCTGGCATGGAGCATCGCCTTGCATGCACTGTGGGTGGATTCCATTTCCTGCGCTGTGTGGGGCTGCACTGCATGCACCAGTGTCTCTGTGAGGGGGCGGCTTTGCATGCACTGCTGGGGTTTGCATTGCATTCAGTGTTGCATGTATATACACTGGTGGGGGCAGTTGCATTCCAAGCACCAGGCCCGGGCAGGGGATATGTTGCAGGTATCTGTATCTGTGTAGGGGGTTGCATTCCATGCCTCAGTGTTTCTGTATAGAGGGGGTTGCAGTGTATGAACAAGCAGATGGACATGGTGCTGCATACACTGCCACTTCTACCTGTGCGTGCAGGTTACATGCCATGGACTGATGAACGGAGTTGTAGTCCATGAACCATTTCTGTGGCGCGGGGGAGGGTGGAGCAGCACTGCATGTGCGGATGTCTGTCCGTGGTGATAGGGGAATTGCATTGCATGCACCCGTCTGTGTGGGTGTTTCTCTGCAGTCCATGCACTGGTGTCTGTGCAGGGGGAGGGGAGGGGGATTGCATTGCCTGCACCAGTGTCTGTGCACAGAAAGTTGAATTACATGCACCTATGTCTGTGAGGGGGTGGGTTGTATTGCATCCCCAGGTGTCTGTGTGAGGAAGGGGTTGCATTGCATGCAACTGTGTCTGTACAGGGCGATGGTGTTGCACTCCATGCAACTGTGTGTACACGGTTGCATTGTGTGCACCCATGCATGTGCGGGAGCGGGGTATTGCATAGCATTCAGCAGTCCCTGTGTGGGAGAGTTTGCATTGCATGCAGCAAATGTGTGCAGGGGTTGTATTAAAATGTACACACCATTGTATGCAACGCACGGACCAGTGGGTGGGTTGCATAGCATGCACTGGTGCACGTGCAGGGTTGCATTAAAAAAGCACCTCTGCACACATCGGTGCATGTCATGCAACCCCTTGCAGGCATGTCAGAGCATGCAACGCATGGACCGGTGTGTGTGTGTGTGGGGGGGTGTTGCAGTGTATGCATTGCTGCGTGCAGGGCAGTTGTACTGCATAGAAAGGGGTGTGTGAAAGGAGCTGCAGCGCATGCACTGGTGTGTGGGTGGGCTGCGTTGCATGCATCGGTGCGCGCGGGGTTTGTATGTTGCATTACATGCACGGCGGGCGGGCGGGCGCGCGCCGGGGCGACACCAGCGGCCGTGACTCCCAGGCTCCAGCGTGTCACACACCCTCCGCCCCGCCTTCTTCCCTGGCCTGCCGGAGGCGGCTCCTGATTGGACGAGGGCTCTGCCGCTCCTAGCCAATGGGGGCACAGTGCGATGACTTCATCCCTCAGTCGCCCCGGGCACGGATTTGCTGTGGCCAGCCCCGCCTCCGGCCCCCACGTGGGGCGTGTGTGTGTGTGCTGGGGGCGGGGGGGTGCCCGGTCCGGGCGCTGATTGGCCGCGGTGCGGGCCGCGGCGGCTCCGCTGTTGCTGAGAGGAAGCGCGAGGAACCCGGACGAGACGCGACGGGACCGGGCCGGGAGAGACCGCCGGGTGAGCGCATGATTATGTTAATGAGATGCAAATGACATGCAAATAACCCTTCCCCAGGAGGGCGTCCGGAGGGGGCTCCTGCCCTCTCCCCTTGGAGTTTCGCTCCCAGGCCCTGCGGGGGGAGGTGGCGGAGCCGCCGCGGGGGGTGATGGGAGTTGTAGTCTTTCCGCGGGGGGCGCCCAGGTGCCTCCATGGGGCGGGCCACGGCGGGGACTACATCTCCCAGCATGCACCGTGCGGTACTGGCCTGCCTTGGAGCAGGGTCGGTCGCGGGGGGTGCTGGGAGATGTAGTGTGGGGAGGTCGCCGGCGTGGACTACATCTCCCGGCAGGTCCCGCGCGGAGCGGGAAGCGACCGCGCTCTGCATGCCGGGAGCCGTAGTGGTTCCGCGGGGAGGGGGCGCCGGGACTCGTGCCGGGATGCGGACTACAACTCCCATGACGCGCGGCGCGGCCTCGCGCTTCCTCCTCGCTCAGCGCCAGGTAAACAAGTCTGGGCCTGACCCCGCCCCGCCCCTTCTCTGCTATTGGCTACTGTACCTCCTGGCCCGGCCTCCTTTGCCCGTTATCGGCCTCTCATTGACTACTGTAAGTGTCACTCGAAGGGAAGGGGCAGGATGAGCCTGGGATCGTACTCGCCTCTCCTCGCCTCTAAATGGCCACTGCTACTGCCACTCGTAGGGGGCGGGCCGTGTGCAGGTCATGCCTCGTGTCCGTTGGCCCTCGCGGCTGCCAGTCAGAGGTTTGTGAGCGCTGATTGGCTGGCGGCTCCAGCTGGTCCAGATTCATTCACCATTTTGTCTGTTGGAGTAAAAGGGGCTCGGAGGGGCCGAGAGGGGCTCGGGCTGGACCATCCCGTGGTGCGGGGGGGACCGGGCTGTACCAACCCCCTGGATAGGGGGCAGGGCTGTACTCGGCTCCCCCTCGGACGGGGGGGGCAAACAGGTAAGGGGGCCCCGGGGCGATACCAACCCCCCCGTCAGAAAATGGGGGGAGCCCCCCTGGGCGGTACCAACCACCCCCCTCTCAAAATGGGGGGAGCCCCCCGGGAGGTACCCCACTCTGAGAATGGGGGGAGCCCCCCGGGCGGTACCAGCCCCCCTGAAAATAGGGGGAGCCCCCCGGGCGGAAGTAACCAACCCCCCCCGAGAATGGCGGGAGCCCCCCCTTGGCGGTACCAACCAACCCCTCTCTGAGAATGGGGGGAGCCCACCCGGGCGGTACCAACCACCCCCCTCTCAAAATGGGGGGAGCCCCCCGGGAGGTACCCCACTCTGAGAATGGGGGGAGCCCCCTGGTGGTACCAGCCCCCCTGAAAATAGGGGGAGCCCCCTGGGCAGTACTAACCAACCCCCGCTCTGAAAATGGGGGGGAGCCCCCCTGGGTGGTTCCAACCAACCCCCCCTCTGAGAATGGGGGGAGCCCCCTGGGGTGGTACCAGCCCCTCCTGAAAATAGGGGGAGCCCCCCCCCGGGCGGTACTAACCAACCCCCCCTGAGAATGGGGGGAGCCCCCCCGGGCAGTACCAGCCAACCCCCCCTCTGAGAATGAGGGGAGTCCCCTGTGGTGGTACCATCCCTGAGAATGGGGGGAGCCCCCCTGAAAATAGGGGGAGCCCCCCCGGGCGGTACTAACCAACCCCCCCTCTAAGAATGGGGGGAGCCCCCCCAAGCAGTACCAACCAACCCCCCCTCTGAGAATGGGGGGAGCCCCCCCAGGCAGTACCACCCCCGAGAATGGGGGGAGCCCCCTGGGCGGTACCAACCAACCCCCCCGAAAATGGGGGGAGCCCCCTGGGCGGTACCAACCAGCCCCCCGAGAATGGGGGGAGCCCCCCGGGCGATACCAGCCCCCCTGAAAATAGGGGGAGCCCCCCCGGGCGGTACCAACCAACCCCCCCCCTCTGAGAATGGGGGGAGTCCCCCTTGGCGGTACCCCCCCGAGAATGTGGGGAGCCCCCCCTGGGCGGTACCAACCAACCCCTCCCGAGAATGGGGGGAGCCCCCTGGGGTGGTACCAGCCCCCCCTGAAAATAGGGGGAGCCCCCTGGCGTAGTACCAACCCCCCCTGAAAATGGGGGGAGCCCCCCTGGGTGGTACTGACCCCTCCCTCTGAAAATGAGGGGAGCCCCCTCCCCCGGGCAGTACCAACCTTCAGTAGTGTGGCAGGAAAGGGCTGCACCATTTTTTGCGGGGTGGGCAAGGGGGTTGTGTTGCTATTATGGGATGGGGTTTCCCGGGTGAGAGGGACTCCCTGGGATAGTATTATGGGGTGGAGAGTGGTGAACCACTCAGGAGACCCCAGCATGTGTGTCTGGGGGGAGCTGGGGGTGAAGGGGGTTCTCTGGGCCTGACGAACTAGGAGAAATGGGGTCCAGGGCAAGGGGGATGTCAGGATGTCCTAGGGGGCTGGGCTATCAGTGTTGGGGCTGGGGGAGATGGGGAGGCGAGGCAGAAAAGGCGGACGGGGCTGGCCTGGGGGGTGTTGGGATTGGGGCTCTCTGGTAATGGGGGGGGGGGGTTGGTGGTTCTGGCCCATTTCCTCCCAGAGGGGCCCTGCTAGGCCAAGTGGCCCAGGACTCCAGAGGAGCCAGGCCGGGCCCAGCCGCTGTCCCTCCGTCTAAGGGGGGAGGGGGTGGCATTCCAGCCACTCCTGGGGCTCTGCCTGAGATTGGGGGACAGGGATCGTCCCCGGGCATCTCTGCAGCTGGGACATCCCACCCGCATTTACACACTGGGGGGGCTTTAAGAGCTGCACATGGGCAGAGATTTCCCCCCCACCCCCCACAACCTTGGTTAACCTCTCCCTGCCTGGGGTAGGCTGGGCCAGGCCAGGATTCGGGGCAAACAGGTATGGGGGGGGGGGTGTATAAGGGAATGTTCCTCTCCCACACAGGAGCTTACTGGCCCCCCCAGGAGCCCACTTCCGCCCCATTCCCCATGTGTGGGTGGACAGGAGGTCCCAGCACTGCCTCTGCCCCCCGGGATTATACACAAACTCCCTCCTGCCAGTCGGGATGTGGGGGGAGCCCTGGGCTGGGCTAGTAGGGCTGTGGGTCCGGGTTGAGGGGCCCCAGAAGAGCTGGGGGGGCAGGGCTGGGCTGGGCTAGTAGGGCTGTGGGTCGGGGTTGAGGGGCCCCAGAAGAGCTGGGGGGGCAGGGCTGGGCTGGGCTAGTAGGGCTGTGGGTCGGGGTTGAGGGGCCCCGCAAGAGCTGGGGGGGCAGGGCTGGGCTAGCAGGGGCCTGTGCGTTGGGGTTCAGGGGGCCCAGCAGAGCTGAGTTGGGCTGTCCAGACCTCACCCCTTGACCTGGTCTCCCCCTCCCGTCCTCCCAGGTCCTGTGTATCCACCTGGCCTGGAGGCTGGAAGATGAAACCCACGAGGAAGGCTGCCAGCTCCTCCTCTTCCTCCTCGTCCAGCAGCAGCAGCCGCTCTCCCCCGTCCACCCGGGCCAAGACCCAGAAGCGCAGGACGGCTGAGGGGGGGCCCAAGCCGGCAGGGGAGGAGGAGGGGGGCGGGGAGGAAAGCCCTGCCCAGCCCCCACCCTTGCCAAGCCCCCATCTCATGCCAGTGAAGATGGACCCCTACGAGCCGCCCGAGGGGGAGCCGGGGTGCGACGACCCCCCAGGGGAGCCCCCTCTGAGCCGCAAGACGGCCACCTTCAAATCCCGAGCCCCCCGCAAGAACCCGGCGGCCGGGGAGGAGTGGAGCGGGTCCGAGGGCTCCGGGGCGCCTGGCGAGGAGGGCGCCGGGCACTGCCCCTCCTCCAGCACCGACACGGCCAGCGAGCACTCAGCCGACGAGGACGCCAAGGGAGCCGGGGGGGAGTTGTGGGGCCCGGCCCCCGGCCCCAGCGATTACGACCTGCGGCTGCTGCGCTCGCAGCGGGTCCTGGCCCGGCGCCAGGGCATCTTCCAGCCGGCCGTGGTCAAGCACGTTCGGCGTGGCCAGGACCTGGGACTTCAGTTCGCCGGCGACCGGGCCGTCACGTACTACGAGGGGGCGCTGGGCTCGGGGGCCCTGGACGTGGTCCTGGACACCACGCCCCCTGCGGGCGCTGTGGCAGTGGGGGCCCGTGTCTGCGTCAGCGTGGCCCCCGAGGAGACGGCCTACTACGAGGGCACCGTGCTGGAGGTGAGCCTGAAGCCGGCCTCCTACAAGGTGCGTCTCGCCGGCCCCAGCCCGGCCCCCCGCAAGGACACGGTGTGGGTGCCGCGCTCTGGCCTGCGGCTGCTGCGCCCGCCCTGGAGCCCGGCTGTCGCCGCGCCCCCCAAGCCAGAGGAGGAGGAGCCTCCCTGCCCTGAGCCCAAGCAGCCGGAGGACGCCGAGGTCTCCAAGATCAGCGCCGGCGTGCGGGGGGCCGGGGAGGAGAAGCCCCCGGCCGCCCCCCCGCAGCTGCTGTCTCCCCCCAAGTCCCCGGCCTTTGCCCGCCTGCCGGAGCAGGCCTCCCCGCTGCTGAGCCCCGAGGCAGGCCGCAGCAGCAGCAGCAGCGTGGTGTCGGTGGAGAAGTGCAGCACTCCGGGCTCGGCGCGCTCCCGCACGCCCCTGACGGCCGCCCAGCAGAAGTACAAGAAGGGGGACGTGGTCTGCACCCCCAACGGCATCCGCAAGAAGTTCAACGGGAAGCAGTGGCGCCGGCTCTGCTCCCGCGAGGGCTGCATGAAGGAGTCGCAGCGGCGCGGCTACTGCTCCCGCCACCTCTCCATGCGCACCAAGGAGCTGGAGAGCCTGTCGGAGGGCCGGGCCAGCGGGCTGCGGGAGGGCAGCGCCGAGTTCGACTGGGACGAGACGTCCCGCGACAGCGAGGCCAGCAGCGCCCGCGGCGACTCCCGCCCCCGCCTGGTGGCGCCGGCCGACCTGTCCCGCTTCGAGTTCGACGAGTGCGAGGCGGCCGTCATGCTAGTGTCGCTGGGCAGCTCGCGCTCGGGCACCCCGTCCTTCTCGCCCGTCTCCACCCAGTCGCCGTTCTCGCCCGCCCCCTCGCCGTCTCCCTCGCCCCTCTTCGGCTTCCGGCCCGCCAACTTCAGCCCCATCAACGCCTCGCCCGTCATCCAGCGGGCGGCCGCCCGCAGCCGCCACGTCAGCGCCAGCACGCCCAAAGGGGCGGGGGGCGGCGTCCTGAGCCCCGAGATGCTGCACCACGCCCCGCACCGGGAGCGGCACTCCTCGGGCATCGTGCCCACCTTCCAGACCAACCTGACTTTCACCGTGCCCATGAGCCCCAGCAAGCGCAAGGCGGAGGCGCCCCACGGCGGGCCGGGTGGGGGCGCCGACTTCCAGAAGAGCGACAGCCTGGACTCGGGGGTGGAGTCGGTCTCCCACACCCCCACCCCCTCCACGCCCGCCGGCTTCCGGGCCGTCTCGCCCCCCGGCCCCGGGCCCTTCTCCTCCCGCTCCCAGCAGGCCTCGCCGCTGCTGCTGCTCTCCCCGCCAACTGGGCTGACCTCCGACCCCAGCCCCACGGTGCGCCGGGTGCCGGCTGTGCAGCGGGACTCGCCCGTCATCGTCCGCAACCCCGACGTGCCGCTGCCCTCCAAGTTCACAGAGAAGCCGCGGGACGGGCGGGCGGGCAGCCCCCGGCTGGGCAAGGTGGGCACCAAAGAACAGCTGCAGGTGCCGGTGCCCATCAATATGGGGCGGGCACTGCCCTGCAGCCAGCCCAGTGCCGTCCCGGCCCCGGAGCAGGCGCCCCCCGTCTTCAGCGTCTCCTCGCCCTTCCAGCCGGTCGCCTTCCACCCCTCCCCGGCCGCCCTGCTGCCCGTCATTGTGCCCAACGACTACTCCGGGCCGCCGGCCCCCAAGAAAGAAATCATCATGGGCCGGCCTGGCACAGGTAAGGGACCTCCGAGGGGCCCTCAGGCCTGGCCACAGCGCGGTGCTGCAGGGAGCGGGGTGGGGGCTCAGGAGGGGGCGCTCTCCCCTCTCATATACATTGCTCTTGAACCTGCATATCTGTGCCGGGAGAGGGGTCCCTGTATGAACAGCTCCTGCACCCCACCCCAGAGGTGGCTGCATTCCAGTGCCGGGTGAAAGGTCCCTGTATAACCAGCCCCTGCCCCACCCCAGAGGTGGCTGCATCCCAGTGTCGGGTGAAGGGTCCCTGTATAACCAGCCCCTGCCCCACCCCAGAGGTGGCTGCATCCCCGTGCCGGGAGAGGGGTCCCTGTATGAACAGCTCCTGCACCCCACCCCAGAGGTGGCTGCATCCCAGTGCCGGGTGAAAGGTCCCTGTATAACCAGCCCCTGCCCCACCCCAGAGGTGGCCGCATCCCAGTGCCGGGTGAAGGGTCCCTGTATAACCAGCCCCTGGGCCCCACCCCAGAGGTGGCCGCATCCCAGTGTCGGGTGAAGGGTCCCTGTATAACCAGCCCCTGGGCCCCACCCGAGAGGTGGCTGCATGGCTGCATCCCAGTGCCGGGTGAAGGATCCCTGTATAACCAGCCCCCGCCCCACCCCAGAGGTGGCTGCATCCCCGTGCCGGGTGAAGGGTCCCTGTATAACCAGCCCCTGGGCCCCACCCCAGAGGTGGCCGCATCTCAGCACTGGGCGAGGGATGCCGGGTTAGGAGTTGTGCCTTGGTTTGAATACTAGTCTGTGGGCTCAGCTCAGCTCTCAAAATCGATCTCTAGCCTAGTTCAGCCTAAAAGGCAACCCCCCCCCCCCACGCCCTCTGGCTGGAGACGGGGTCTGGGGTCAGCGGGTGGGACGGGAGGAACGTGGCTGCGTGTGATGCTGAGCGTGCACAGCCCTGGGTGTGTGTGTGAGAGACGCCCGTGCCCTGAAGGGGACGCTGTGTGTGTGTGTGTGTGTCTCACGCTGCTGGCGCCCGCCCCCACTGTCTGGTGCTGGCCACGCTCGCTCGCCTAGGCTGGGGTGGGGCACCTCGGCGATTCGCCATGGGGCTTTTTCTCTTGCACGCTTGTTCTTACCCAGGCCTGGATCTCTGGTGCAGGGCTTGCACGTGGGACTCGCGCGCTCAATTTTGCACAGCCTGGGGCTCTTGGGGCAGCGTTTGCACCAGGGGCTCGCACACTAGCCCTCTCATACGCTCATTCTTGCACAGGTCTGGGGTTCCCAGTGCAGGGTTCACACAGTCGCTGTCGCACTGAGCCGGGGCCCAGCTCCCTGCCCCAGGGGTGTGGGTGTGAACGGGCAGCTCACTCACTCCCCTCCCATCACCATCCCTGCAGGAGTGGGGATGTAGTTTGCCGTCTCCTGGCAACCGGTAACCAGAGCGATCATCTCCCTGTGCTTCCAACCCCGTCTCTATTTATATTGGAACGAGTGGGGTGGGTGTGCAAGTGGGCGTGCGATGGGGTCGCACGAGTTCAGGGGACATGACAGAGCCGGCCTTTCCACCTCCCCAATCTCTCCCCAGCGCACGTGTGGCTGGCACAGATGTGCACCAAAGCAGTTGCACACATGACATACTTACACGGAGCACACTCATGAACACAAGTGTGTTACGCCCAGTTCATGTGTCATTTGCATGGACAATGTTTCACAGACCCCCTCACCTTAGTCACAGCCCTGTGGTGCACACGTGGCTCTGGCACACCTAACACACTGCTCACACCTTGCCCGCTGCTCCTGCACACTTGTGCACACCTGTCCTGGCAGCTCCAGGCTGTCAACCGTGCGTAGCGTGTATACAGATGCCTCCCCGTTCCCACAGACACGAGTGTGTTATCCACACAGATGCTGGGTGTGGGCACACCGCGTAGACACTCCGACGCGTTATCCACACCTGGGTCTCACAGCAGTGGGGCTGGGGGTTCACCTGGGGGGGAGGGGGCGCAGGCTCACATCAGCCCTCAGCCACAGTGCCACGCTCGCCGGGCTGGAGCAGCTGCTCACACGCACAGGGGCCCGGTGGCGCTGGGTGTCTCTGGCGCAGCCGTGCCCGGGCAGCTTCGCACGCATCGCACATTCACCTGCCATCTCGCACTCTCTTGCACCCCTTTGCACTCCCTCCATCCCTCCCTCATGCGCTGTTATCTGCTTCTGCATGTTCGCCTCCCCCGGGGGGGTGTCTCGCACGCTCACACTGGCATTGCTGGGGGGGTACTTGGGCTCTGGGTCGCCCTGGAGACCCCATGGAGTCCTTGGCAACGGCTGCTGCTTTCTCTGTGTGTGTGTGTGTGTGTGTGTGTGTCTGGGGTTGCCAGGGAGACCACATCCTTCCTGTGTGGGGCAGGGTTCCCCCAGGGTGGGGGAGGGTGGACAGGCTGCCCCCTAGTTCCTTTCATGGCCTCATGGTCACCCCCCCCCCGTGTTCTTAGGGGGCCCCTGGCTGCGAGATGCGTCCCTGGTGGCCACTGGAACGTCCCACGGGCCATCCCCCATCGCTGCCCCCCAGAACTGCGTGGGGGGAGGGGGACCCCAAGCCTATGTGTCCCTGCCGCCCCCTGCTGGAGGGGCCAAGTCCTGCTGTGTGTGTGTGTGTGTATGTGTGTGTTACACTGTACATTGTGGGTGGTTCTGTGTGTGTTGTGGGCTGTCTCTTGCTGGCTGTGTGGCGTGTGGGTTTTTTTCTGTACAGGGTGTGCGTGTTCTTATTCTTTGGGTGTGTTGTCGCGTTGGTAACTGTCTTGCTCTCGTTGTGTTTCTGCTCTACGTGTCCGAGTGTGTTAAACTGCAGCTGTGCGTAGTGTGGTGTTCCAGTGCACTGGCGTGTATGCATCCCTCTCAGTGTAGCTTGTCTCTTTTGTGGGGTGTAGGTGCGTGTGCATGTGTTGCCTACTGTACAGTCGTGTCTCTCTCTGCGTGGATGTGTCTCCGGTGTGTCTGTGGGTGCTGGGGGGGGGGGTTTGTGTGTCGCTTGCTTGCGGTGTGTGTGTGTTTTGGGGGGGTGGTTCTCTCTCACATGTGTGTTGTGTGTTTGTGCCCCCCCCCCCATGAGCTCTCAGCCCGGGGCTGGGTGGGGTGGGGTTGCTGGGCTCTCTCCGCCCCCTCCCCATTGACCCGGGGTGGGGGGGACGACACTCCCTGCCTGGGGTGTGGGCAGAGGCTGTGTTGACTCTTACCAGGCCCAGCAGCCTATGTGGGGAGCGCGCACGGGCCCCGGGTTGGCAGGGCCCCAGGACGTGGGGGCCACGGCCTCCCTGGCAGGGCCGGTGCCTCCCCCCACCCCCGGGTGTGGGGGGAGCTTATCCCAAGAATGCAGCGGGGCCCCCAGCGAGCGGGCAGCCAGTGCCCCTGGGAGCGTGTGGGTGTGTGTGGTAGAGTGGGTGTGTGTCAGCATAGCCAGATGCGTCAGTGTGTGGGTGTGAGAGCGCGGGGTGCGTGTGTCTCCAAGTCTGTGTGTGAGCGTGTCAGCATGCCCAGCTGTGTGAGCGAGAGGGAATGCACGTGTGTGTCAGTGTCAACATGCCCACGTGTGTGTACATATGCACAGCTCTGTGTGAGAGTGAACGTGCACAGCTGTGTGTGAAAACATGGTAGTGCACACCGCTCTGTGAGTGTGTCAGTGCCTGTGTGTGCGTGTAAATGCAGGTATTTGTGTGAGCACATAGGAGCATTTCATGCCCACCAGGAGCATCAGTGGGAGGCCTGGGTGGGAGTGTGGTTGAAGCGCAGGCAAGCGTGGCTGGGGAGCACACACTGCTGCGAGCGTGTCAGCTGCGGGAGTTTGGGGCGTGTGAATGTTAGAAGTGCACACGAGTGTGTGTGGGGAGCGTGAGCGAGCGTGTTAGACGTGCACAGGAGCGTGTGTGTGGAGCGTGAGCCAGCATGTCAGATGTGCACATGAGCGTGTGTGTGGAGCGTGAGCGAGCGTGTTAAAAGTGCACAGGAGTGTGTGTGCTGAGTGTTTCAGATGTGCACACGAGCGTGTGTGGAGCATGAGTGAGCGTGTTAGAAGTGCACACGAGCGGGGGTGTGGAGCGTGAGCGAGCGTGTTAGAAGTGCACACGAGCGGGTGTGTGGAGCGTGAGCGAGTGTGGCAGATGTGCACACGAGTGTGTGCGGTGCGTGTGCGGGCGTGTCAGACGTGCACAGGCGCGTGCCCGGCCGGCCCACGTGACCCCGTGTCCTGCCGTGCCCTGAGGCCCGGGTGAGGGGCGCGGCGCAGCAGGACCCGGGCTGAGCGGCCCCCCCTCGCGGGGCTGCGGGGCGGGGGAGCAGCCAATGGCTGGCGCCGCCGCCCCCCGCCAATCGGGAGCCGAGCCGCTCATTTGCATAGCGGTGACGTCGGCGCGGCGGCCAATGGGCGGGCGGCGTGTGTGAGCGCCGCTCATTTGCATGTGAATGACCCGGAGCGGCGGCAGCCAATGGGGCGGCGGGGGGCGATGGGGCCTGCGTGACGCGGGGTGCGTGGGGGGGGCCGCCCTTGTTCCCAGGCGGGGCCGGGCCGGGACAAGCGGCGACAGGCGGCGGGTGCCCGGCAACGGCGACAGGCGGAGACCCCCCTCCGCGCGCGCGCGCCCCCCCCCCGGCCGCGCGCCCCCCCGGCCTCGCGCCCGTCCCCGCCCCGCGCGCCCCCCCGCCGCGCGCTCCCGCCGGGGTGAGGCGCCCCCGGCCGGCAGGGGGCGTGGGGGGGGCATGCCCGCCGCCGCCCCCCCGCGATGTTCTCCACGGAGCGACCCCCGGCAGCGCTGCCCCCCCCGCCGCGGCGCGGGCTCGGCATGTTCGGTCAGTGGCGCGGGGGGGGGGGGGGGCGGTGACCTTTGAACCCTGGCGCGGGGGGGCCCCCAGAGCTGCCCCCGACCGAGCCCCATTGGCAGCCCCGGGCGGAGAGTCGGGGGGGGCAGGAGTGGGGCGCGGGGCCCCTCCCCTCTGGGGGTGCCAGGTCCTGTGGGGGGGGGACAACTGGCCGGGGGGCAGGAATGGGGCGCGGGACCCCTCTTCTCTGGGGGGCGCCAGGTCCCGTCCAGATCCATGTTTGGGGGCTGGCTGGGGGGGCAGGAATGGGGTGTGGGACCCCTCTTCTCTGGGGGGCGCCAGGTCCCGTCCAGATCCATGTTTGGGGGCTGGCCGGGGGGGCAGGAATGGGGTGTGGGACCCCTCTTCTCTGGGGGGCGCCAGGTCCCGTCCAGATCCATGTTTGGGGGCTGGCCGGGGGGGCAGGAATGGGGTGTGGGACCCCTCTTCTCTGGGGGGCGCCAGGTCCCGTCCAGATCCATGTTTGGGGGCTGGCCGGGGGGGCAGGAATGGGGTGTGGGACCCCTCTTCTCTGGGGGGCGCCAGGTCCCGTCCAGATCCATGTTTGGGGGCTGGCCGGGGGGGCAGGAATGGGGTATGGGACCCCTCTTCTCTGGGGGGCGCCAGGTCCCGTCCAGATCCATGTTTGGGGGCTGGCCGGGGGGGCAGGAATGGGGTGTGGGACCCCTCTTCTCTGGGGGGCGCCAGGTCCCGTCCAGATCCATGTTTGGGGGCTGGCTGGGGGGGCAGGAATGGGGTGTGGGACCCCTCTTCTCTGGGGGGCGCCAGGTCCCGTCCAGATCCATGTTTGGGGGCTGGCCGGGGGGGCAGGAATGGGGTGTGGGACCCCTCTTCTCTGGGGGGCGCCAGGTCCCGTCCAGATCCATGTTTGGGGGCTGGCCGGGGGGGGCAGGAATGGGGCGCGGGGCCCCTCCTCTCTATGGGGTGCCAAGTCCTGTGGGGGGGGGGACAACTGGCCGGGGGGCAGGAATAGGGGGCACGGCCCCTCCTCTCTATGTGGCGCCAGGTCCTGTGTGGGGGGGGACTGGCCGGGGGGCAGGAATGGGGTGTGGGACCCCTCTTCTCTGGGGGGCGCCAGGTCCTGTCCAGATCCATGTTTGGGAGCTGGCCGGGGGGGCAGGAATGGGGTGTGGGACCCCTCTTCTCTGGGGGGCGCCAGGTCCTGTCCAGATCCATGTTTGGGGGCTGGCCGGGGGGGCAGGAATGGGGCGCAGGGCCACTCCCCTCTAGGAGTTGCCAGCTCCCACCCGGGTGCATGGGGGGGTCTTGCTGGGCCGGGACAGGAATGGGGCGTGAGGCCCCTCCCCTCTGGGGCACTGGCCCCGATCCGGCTCCAGGGCAGTGACCGAGTGTTTGGGTCGCAGCCCCAGCACAATGGCTGAGGACTGGACGGGCCGCCGGGGCCCCCCGCTCCCCCCCTCGACGCCGGGGCTCCCCTTGCCCCCTCCCTGGGCTCCCCCGGGGCAGTCGGGCTCTGGGGGCAACTGAGCTCGTGCCATCCCCAGAGTCTGAATTAACTTCCCAGCGCAGACCTGCCCCTCCCTGCCAGGTGCAGCGCGCAGGACTCCTGGGTTCTCGCCCCGGCTCTGGGAGGGGAGTGGGGGCTGGTGGGTTAGAGCAGGGGGGCTGGGAGCCAGGACTCCTGGGTTCTCTCCCTTGCTCTGGGAGGGGAGTGGGGGCTGGTGGGTTAGAGCAGGGGGGGCAGGGAGCCAGGACTCCTGGGTTCTCTCCCTTGCTCTGGGAGGGGAGTGGGGGCTGGTGGTTAGAGCAGGGGGGGCTGGGAGCCAGGACTCCTGGGTTCTCTCCCCGGCTCTGGGAGGGGAGTGGGTGTAGTGGTTGGGGGGTGGGAGCCAGGACTCCTGGGTTCTCTCCCTTGCTCTGCGAGGGGAGTGGGGGCTGGTGGGTTAGAGCAGGGGGGGCTGGGAGCCAGGACTCCTGGGTTCTCTCCCCGGCTCTGGGAGGGGAGTGGGGGCTGGTGGGTTAGAGCAGGGGGGGCTGGGCGCCAGGACTCCTGGGTTCTCTCCCCGGCTCTGGGAGGGGAGTGGGGGCTGGTGGGTTAGAGCAGGGGGGCTGGGAGCCAGGACTCCTGGGTTCTCTCCCCGGCTCTGGGAGGGGAGTGGGTGTAGTGGTTGGGGGGTGGGAGCCAGGACTCCTGGGTTCTCTCCCTTGCTCTGCGAGGGGAGTGGGGGCTGGTGGGTTAGAGCAGGGGGGGCTGGGAGCCAGGACTCCTGGGTTCTCTCCCTTGCTCTGCGAGGGGAGTGGGGGCTGGTGGGTTAGAGCAGGGGGGCTGGGAGCCAGGACTCCTGGGTTCTCTCCCCGGCTCTGGGAGGGGAGCGGGGTCTAGTGGTCAGAGCAGGGGGGCTGGGCGCCAGGGCTCCTGGGTTCTCTCACTGGCTGGCTGTGTGACCTTGGCCAGTCCCTCAGGTTTCCTGCCTGACCCTGCCGTGGGGCGTTGTGCTCTCGTGGCCGTGACGCGTTTTGGGGGGTGTGGGTCTGTGCCCCCCTCAGCCCTTCAAACCCATCCTCGGTTGGAGTTCGGCGCCATCGTGGGGGATGGGGAGCAGTGACGTGACCCCCTGAGGCTGGGGGGCTGCAGCGACATCCCCCCCCCCGCTGAAATCCTCTCTCATCCTGTCTCCCCCCCCCCCCCCACCCCACCCCCGCGGGGGATGTGGTCACCGGCCGGAGAACAGGAAGGCAGCGCCGGCTTCCCGGCAGCGCCCCACCACCAGCCACTTAAGGGCTTTAATAATTGAGTTAGCCGCGCACGCGCCCTGCGCCCGGGCCGGGGGGAGCGCCCGGGCGACCTGCAGGCCAGGGGGCTGGGCGGGATCCACAGGACGGGCAGCGGGGGCGCTGAGGGGGCGGCTCGCGTCGGGGTGGGGGTGGGAGGTGGGTTGGTGCAGGTGGCGGGGGCTATGATGGTGCGACGTGGGGGGGTGGCCCTGGCATGCTGCCCCATTGCCTGTGGGGAGCTCCCCGCCGTGGCACAAGCAGTTGGGGGGTGGGCACCACATAGCTGGGGCTGCAGCGCCCGTCCGGGCTGCCCATGTGGGGACTGCCCTGAGGTAGGTGCCTGGGCTGGGGCCAGGCAGGGGTCAGGCCGGGGCCTGAACAGGCAGGTGTGGGGGGCAGCCTGGGGTCTCGCTGGTGGGGTGCGGAGGTTGTTGCGTTCGGGTGTCTGGCGGTGCTTTGTGTGATGCAGGTTGGGTAGGACTCGGGTTGCCGTGGTGCATTACAGGATGTCCTGGTGTATTTGTGTTTGCGGAGCTGCGTTGCGCTACAGGATGGTGTGCGTTGTGTTATGTTGCATGGCTGTGTAGCGTTGCAGTGTGTGTGTGTGTTGCAGGATGTGGTACAGCTCTGTGTGTGTTGGGGCATCTGTGTGTGTAAGGGCTGTGATGGGTTGTAGGACATTGTGTTGTGCTGCTGTGTGTGTGTCTGTGGTGCATGGCCGTGGTGTGTTGCTGTGCGTGTTGCACTGTGCTGGGGTGTGTGGCAGGGCCGCAGGTGCTGTGTGTGTGGTTGTGTCCCTGCCCCCCCCTTCCTCCCCCGGAAGTGCTGCTCAGCCTGAGAGGCCCTGCGGGAATCGGGGAGGGGATCTGCTGGGGCTGCAAAATGTGGGGGGGCTGGAGCGGGGGACACACACGCACAGTGCTGCGTGTTTTCCCTGTCCTGCGCTCTGAGCTACCCCCTCCAGGGAGTGGCGTGGGGTGATGCCCTACTCTGGGGAGCCCTGGGGGGCTGCTGGCTCAGTGCTGGGCAGATCCGTGCTGGGGGGCTCCCCTCCCCGCGTACATCCCTGGGCTTGGCAGCTGTTGTGGGTCAAAGCAGAGTCTCCTCCTACAACCAGCACCTCTGGGGCTCCTCCCCCCATTCACCCCCAGGTTGGGGGGAGGGATCCTGGTGCAAAGGAAAACTCCAGAGTCCTTCCCCGTTGCTGGGAGTCTGGGGGGCCAGGGAGCCCCAATACTGGGGTACGGTGCAGGGCAGAGTGACCCGGGGGGAGAGAACCCAGGCGTCCTGGCTCCCAGCCCCCTCTGCTCTAACCACCAGACCCCGCTCCCCTCCCAGAACTGGGGAGAGAATCCAGGCGTCCTGGCTCCCAGCCCCCCGCCCCAGCCGGGAGAGAACCCAGGCGTCCTGGCTGTGTGTTTAACCCTTTGCCTGCTCTCTCCCTTCCAGTCTGGACCAACGTGGAGCCGCGGTCTGTGGCCGTGTTCCCGTGGCACTCCCTTGTGCCCTTCCTGGCCCCCAGCCAGCCAGACTCCTCCGTCCAGCCCAGCGAGGGCCAGCAGCCTGTCAATCACCCCGCGGTGTCCAATCAGAACAAAGGTGAGGATGGGACAGCCCCATGTGGGGCACTTGGGGAGGGCCAGGGGGGCTGTGAGCCTGCCCAGCTCCTTGCCAGCACAGGGGAGCTGCTGGCTTTTGTGTGTGACCCACCAAAATGGTGCCCATGCAGCAAGCAAGGAGTGCAGCCAGCAGGGGGAGCTCGCACTGTTGTATTTCAGCGTGACCCACAAAAATGGCCCCTCTCTGCCTGGTGCATTCTCATGGGCTGTCGCCCTTGATCTTTGTCCCCACCAGAGCCTCCAGAATCAGCGGCCGTTGCCCATGACCTCCCGGGGGTGGCGTCGGGGGCTGAGCTGGGGGCTTCCCGCCCCGACAGTCCAGCCTCAGCCCCTCAGGCCACGGCAGCGGCTGGAGGGGGAGAGGGCCCCTCCCAGCTCGAGGATGAGGCCCCGGGGCCCCCAAGGCTGGACAGCGAGACAGAGAGCGACCACGATGACCCGTGAGTGGGGGAGGGGTTGGGGGACATGGGGCTAGTGTGAGGAGGATGGGGGGACGGGGCTGGCACGGGGGGGCTGGAGCTGGCGGGGGGTTCGAGGGGGATGAGGGGACATGGGGCTGGTACAAGGGGGATGGGGGGACAGGGGGCTGGCACAGGGGACATGGGGCTGGTGCAGGGGTTCGAGGAGGCTGGGGGGACGTGGGGCTGGTGGGGGAGTAAGGAGGGTTGTTTGTGGCACATGGTCAGGGCCGGCAGGGGGACATGGGTTGGGGGATTGGGGCTTGTGGGGTGGAGGCAGGGGCAGGGTCGGGGCGGGATGTGGGGGGATCTGGGGCAGGGACCAGGCTGGGGGGAGGTTGGGGAGGGGTCAGGGACGTGCCAGGATCGAGGGGCAGCAGGGTTACAAGAGTGGTGCCCGCCCTGCGCAGGTTCCTGTCGATTGTGTCCCCCGAGATCCAGCTCCCTCTGCAGCCCGGGAAGCGCCGGACGCAGTCGCTGAGCGCCCTGCCCAAGGACCGAGACTCTTCCTCCGAGAAGGATGGGCGCAGCCCCAACAAGGTGAGCCAGACTGTCCCCCCCCCCCCACGCCGTGTGCATGGAACAGCCCAGAGAGACCTGCTCCCCCCATCCCTGTGCATGGAATGGTACAGAGACAAGTGTTCCCCCCGCAGTGCTGTGTGCATGGAACAGTCCAGAGAGACCTGCTCCCCCCATCCCTGTGCATGGAATGGTACAGAGACAAGTGTCCCCCCCCCCACGCTGTGTGCATGGAACAGCCCAGAGAGACCTGCTCTCCCCCCCCCATCCCTGTGCATGGAATGGTACAGAGACAAGTGTCCCCCCCCCCCACGCTGTGTGCATGGAACAGCCCAGAGAGACCTGCTCCCCCCCCCCATCCCTGTGCATGGAATGGTACAGAGACAAGTGTTCCCCCCGCAGTGCTGTGTGCATGGAACAGTCCAGAAAGACTTGCACCTCCCCAAGGCCAAGTGCATTATCCCCTATGTGGAATGCAGCACGAGAATTCACCCCTCCTTTAATTCCCACATGGAACGCGCCACAAGACCTCATGCGCCCCCCCATCCTCCATCTGGAACGCTCCATGGTAACTCCCCCTCCATCCGCCAAATGGAATGCTCCACAAGAACTCACCAGCCCCCTTAATCCCCCACATGGAATGTGCCATGAGAACTCACCCCCCCTTTATTTAATACATGGAACACTCCGTGAGGACCCTCCATAGGCTCCCCTCCGTGGGGGAGGGATATGATTGGCTGCGACCCCTCCCCTAGGCCCCCCCCCAGTCTCCCAGTAGGAGAGATGTGATTGGCTGTGGGTGCTTTGCTCGTTTGCAGCGGGAGAAGGACCATATCCGGCGACCCATGAACGCCTTCATGATCTTCAGCAAGCGGCACCGGGCGCTGGTGCACCAGCGGCACCCGAACCAGGACAACCGCACCGTCAGCAAGATCCTGGGCGAGTGGTGGTACGCGCTGGGGCCCAAGGAGAAGCAGAAGTACCATGACCTGGCCTTCCAGGTGCGGGCACCGGGGCGGGGCCGGGGCGGGGGTGTCAGCGGGGGGCGCCATGTTGCGGCGGGGGTCAACGAGGGAGTCGGGGGCCCAGCATTGGGGTCAGCCGGGGGGCGGGGAGGTGGGCATGGGGACACCGTGCTGCAGGTGGTGAGTGGGGGGCTCGGGGGCCAGTGACTCGGGCAGGGGGAGCGGGGGAGTCGGGGGGGCAGCGGGGCGCCCCCTAACCTGGTCCGTGCGTAGGTGAAGGAGGCACACTTCAAGGCACACCCCGACTGGAAGTGGTGTAACAAGGACCGGAAGAAGTCCAGCTCGGATGCCAAGCCCTCGGCGCCGGGGCCCGGGGGGGGCCCCAAGGAGGC
The DNA here is from genome assembly GCA_032172135.1 of Glyptemys insculpta. Classification (NCBI taxonomy): domain Eukaryota; kingdom Metazoa; phylum Chordata; order Testudines; family Emydidae; genus Glyptemys; species Glyptemys insculpta. The sequence goes on along the minus strand of JAVMKA010000013.1, from coordinate 68,664,031 downwards.
GCGGGAGCGCAGCATGTCAGAGACGGGCACGGCCGCCGTGCTGGGAGGTGAGACCCCCCCCTTCCCTCTTCCCCCCGCCCCCTCCTTGGGGCTCCCCCGACAGCCCGCTCAGCCGCTCTCTTCTCTCCCCGTAGCCTCCTCGGAGATCCCGGCGCTGGCGGGGCCAGAGAGCAAGGCAGGGGGCACAGGGCACGCGCCCGGGGAGCGGCTGATCCACGTGCCAGGGGCTGGGGCGCAGCGGCCCCGGGCCTTCTCCCACAGCGGGGTGCATGGGCTGGATGCCGGGGAGCGGGACAGCCAGGCGCTGCAGGAGCTCACACAGGTACCGGGGGGCTGGGAGTTTGGGGGGGGGGGGGCTGGGGGCTCGTGGTGGATTGGGGTCGGGGGGGTGCAGAGCGGGTGTATTGGGTCCCCTGTGGGGAGGCCGTGCTGGGGGCGGGGGGGATGGGACCCCTGATGGGGAAGAGAGTCTTGGGTCTGGGTTGGGGGGCCCTGCTGGGAGGAGGTGCAGAGGTCCCAGCCCTCAATCGCTCCCCGCTCTGTTGCAGATGTGTTCCGGCCCGTCGCCCTACCCCGGTGGGAAGGGGCAGTATGGGGGGCCGGGCCCCTCGGGGTCCCCATTCGCAGCTCCAGGTGAGAGTCCCCGGCCCCCCCTGCTGCCGCCGGCCCCCCGCACCGCCCGCTCCCAGCGCGTGGCCAGCGAGGACATGACGAGCGACGAGGAGCGCATGGTCATCTGCGAGGAGGAGGGGGACGATGATGTCATTGGTGAGCCCCCCCAAACTCCTCAGAGCCTGCCCAGAGCCCCTGGACTCCCCACTGCCCCCCAGAACCCCCTTAGCCCCCCCCGTGGCCCCGCTGTATGGCTGCACACCCCACAGCTGTGTCCCCCCGGCACAGCTCTGCAGGGAGGGGGTGGATCCGGGCAGTGAGGAGGGGGCCTTGTGGGTGTCACTGACTCTGCTCCCTCCTGCCCCCCAGCGGACGACGGGTTCAACCCGCCCGACATTGACCTGAAGTGCAAGGAGCGGGTGACGGATAGCGAAAGCGAGACCTCCTCGGGCGAGGAGCCCGATGGCAAGGTGAGGGCGGGGAGGCTGGGGGGGGTTGATGGGGGCAGGGGGAGCTATGTGGGTTTCATGGGGGCAGGGAGAGGCAGTGGGGCTGTGTGGGGGTTGATGGGGGCAGGGGGAGGCAGTGGGGCTGTGCGGGGGTTGATGGGGAGCAGGGAGAGGGGAGCTATGTGGGGCAGTACCTAACCTCCCCCCTGTGTCTCTCTCTGCCCCCAGGGCTTTGGGCGGAAGCTCTTCTCCCCGGTGATCCGCTCCCCGCCGCTGCCCCCCTCCTCGGGCGCCTTCGCCCCCTGCCGCCCGCCAGCCCCCACCGAGCTGGACCTGCCCCACGGCCCCGACCAGCCCCCCCTGGCCAAGCCCTACAGCCCCTTCCCGCTGGCGCTCAGCCCCTTCAAGGCCCAGGACTCACGGGGGCCCCGGCCCCCTGGCCCCGCGCCAGCCAAGCGCCCTGAGCCGGCCCACCCTTACCGCCGGAAGCGGGCTGACAGCGCTGGGGGCGCTGAGACGGGCGCGGCCGTGCCCTCGGTCATCTCCTCCCCCGGGGGGGTGCTGCAGGCGCTGGTGCTGCCGGAGCCGGGGCGCCTGTCCGCGGGCACGGTGCTGGTGCCGGCCCCCTCGCTCAGCGGCTACGGCGGGGCGCCGGGCCTGGCACGCACCGCCTCCACCGTGGTCACCAACGTGGTCAAGCCGGTCAGCAGCACCCCCGTGCCCATCGCCAGCAAGCCCTTCCCTCGGGGGGCAGGTGAGGGCAGGCCCCTGCTCAGCCCCCCAGCCCTGGAGCTGGCCCCGCCGCCCCTGGCCGTGCTGGGGGGTGCCAAGCCGGAGGCCGTGCCCGTGGGTCGCATCGGCCTGCTCTACGCCGACAAGAAGCCCCCGCCCCCCGCCAGCCAGGCCCCATCCCCCCACCTGGTGGTCGGGCCGATGGGCAAGGCCCCGGTGGCCCCGGGCAACGTGGTGACCAACCTGCTGGTGGGGCAGGCGGGGGGCGCGGCGGCCGGGCCGGCCCCTGTGACCGTGCTGCCACCGCAGCCCTCGGTGCAGTTCATTACCCAGAACCCCCCGGGGGTCGGGCCCAATGGGCCGGTCCCCCTGGGCATCCTGCAGCCCCAGGGCCTCCTGTCAGGGGCGCCAGGCAAGGCCGGGGGCATCACCCAGGTGCAGTACATCCTGCCCACCCTGCCCCAGCAGCTGCAGGTGGCCGGGGGCAAGGGGCCAGGGGCCGGAGCCGCCAGCATCCACTTCACCCTGCCCCCCACCAGCAGCAAGGTGCTCGCCACCGCGCCCCACGGCCTGCCCATCCTCCAGCCTGGGCCCGGCAGTGCCAGCACCGCCGTCACCGTCGTCGCCACCGCACCCAAAGGTGGGGGGCGCTGGCCGCAGGGGATGGGGGGGGGGCTGGCTGGGGTGGGGGATGGGACGGGGGGCTGGATGGGGTGGGTGTTGGGGGATGGGACGGGGGGCTGGCTGGTGCGTGGGGGATGGGACGGGGGGCTGGCTGGGGTGGGGGATGGGAGGGGGGGCTGGTGTGTGGGGTGGGGGATGGGAGGGGGGCTGGTGTGTGGGGTGGGGGATGGGACGGGGGGCTGGTGTGTGGGGTGGGGGATGGGGCGGCGGACTGGCTGGCTCGGGGGTGGGGGATGGGACGGGGGGCTGGCTGGTGTGTGGGGAATGGGGCGGGGGGCTGGCTGGGGTGGGCAATGGAGGATGGGGCGGGGGACTGGCTGGCTTGGGGGGTGGGGGATGGGATGGGGGGCTGGTGTGTGGGGTGGGGGGCTGGCTGGCTCGGGGGGTGGGAAATGGGACGGGGGGCTGGCTGGTGCGTGGGGGATGGGGCGGGGGCTCCCTCTCCCCCACCCTGCCCTGATGCGCCCCCTGTCTCCCCCCAGCCCAGTCGGCGTCTCCGGTGCAGGCCCCGGGCCCCGGAGGCTCGGCCCAACTGGTGCAGGGCAAGGTGCTAGTGCCCGTGGCAGCCCCCCAGGTGACGGTGCGGCCCGGGGGTGGGGCCGGCCCCATGGCCCAGGTGGCGCCGCCCTTCCCGGTGCCCCTCCAGAACGGATCCCAGCCCGCCAGCAAGGTGAGTGCGTGTCTGTGCTGGGGGGGGGGGGGGGGCGGCTTGGTGGTTCCTCTAACCCCCTTGCTCTGCCCCCCAGATCATCCAGCTGACACCGCTGACCCCTGCGCCGAACAGCGCCGCCCTGGCGCCCCCCCTGAGCCCCGCCACGGCCCTCGTGGGACCCCCCAGCCAGGCCCAGAAGGTGCTGCTGCCGTCCTCCACCAGGTAGGCACCGGGGCAGTGGGGGGGGACAGGGCTCTGTGTCCCCCCCGCCTGCCAGTAACGCTCCCCCCTCTCTGCCCAGGATCACCTATGTGCAGTCCACAGGTGGGCACCAGCTGACCCTGGGCACCTCGGCCTCCCCCTCGCAGCCTGGCGCCGCCCCCGCCGCCACCTATGTGCAGGCCCCTGTGGGGCCGGCCCCCATGGCCCTGGGCTTCACGGCCATCAGGCCCAGCGGGCCGGCCATTGTGCAGCCGCTGCTCTCGGGTAAGGGGGGCTGTGAATGGGGGGTGATGCACTCGATCCAGACCCCTGCTCTCCCCAAGTGTTTGGCGGGGCTGGCGCTGGGGTGTCGGTACTAGGGAGGGGCAGATAGCTGGGTCGGGGACGTGGGGGGAGGACAGGGGCTGGGACTGGGTCGGGGGACCTGCGTGGGGCTGGTTTGGGGACACTGGGGGCACGGGCTGGCAGCGGATGGTGGCAGGGGGCTGGGTCAGGGCTGGAGCCGGGGGCTGGTGCCAGAGGGCTGGTGCCAGACGGGGACAGAGTTGGGGGTCTGGGGCGGGGATGGTGCTGGATGGGGGCAGGGGAGCGGGTGGGGGGGGGATGGCGCTGGATGGGGGCAGGGGGCTGGGGCAGGGGAGCGGGACGGTACTGGATGGGGGCAGGGGGCTGGGGCAGGGGAGCGGGGGGGGGGACGGCGCTGGATGGGGGCAGGGGAGCGGGGGGGGGGAGGGGATGGCACCGGACGGGGTCAAGGGCGGGTCCGTCCGTCTCACCCTTGGCGTTTCTCTCCCCAGGGCAGAGCCCCCTGCTGGCCCAGGGGCAGGTGGGGGTTTCCCCGCTGCCCAGCCCCCAGCTGCCCCCCTCCTGCAGCGGCCCGGTGATCACGGCCATCTACCCCGGCCCCCCGAGTGCCGGCCCCGCCCCGTCACCCGCCCACGGTCTCGTCTACAGCGTGGCCAGCCCCGCCCCGGCCCCCATCCTGCCCAAGGGCAGCAGTGCCGGCAGCCAGGGCACACTGGGGCCTGGACCCATGGGTATGAATGGGGCTGGGCGGGGCTGGGCAGGGCCCCACCCCCATGGCCACAGAATGGGGGCGGGGCTATGGAACAGGGGGCGGGGCGGGGCAGGGCCCCACCCCCGTGGCCACAGAATGGGGGCGGGGCTATGGAACAGGGGGCGTGGCTGGGCAGGGCCCCACCCCCATGGCCACAGAATGGGGGCGGGGCTATGGAACAGGGGGCGGGGCTGGGCAGTAAGCACAGAATGGGGGTGGGACCATAGAACAGGAGGCGGAGTTCAGCAGGTCCCCAACCACATGGCTGTGGAGCAGGGGGTGGGGCTATGGAAGGGGCGGGGCTATGGAAGGGGCGGGGCTGAGCAGGGCCAGATTCTTATGGGTATGGGCTGGGGGCAGAGTTCGGGGGGGGGGCGGGGTAGGCTCCACCCTCACGGGTATGGAACTGGAGCCGGAGCTTTGGGGTGGGGGTGGGGCTGCGGGGTGTGAGTGGGGGGTCCCTGTGGCCCCCCCGGCCCCCCATGACTGTCTCTCTCCCCCCACAGGCCCCCTCGCCTTCCCCCCAGCGCCCGCCCGGCCCCCGCGCCCCCCGCCAAAGCCCCCCCAGAAGGTGAAGGCCGCCATCGCCAGCATCCCTGTGGGCTCCTACGAGTCGGCCCTGTCACCCAGCCCCGCCCGGCCTCCGGGGGGGCAGCAGACGGAGCCCGGGGGGCCCCCCCGCGTCCCCCGGGAGCTGGAGAGCCCCAGGGAGCCCCCGGAGCCGCCTGCCCCCTCCCCCCCGCCCCAGCCCCCCCGGCCCAGGCCAGCTCCAGAGCCGGAGAGCTGGGATGGGCGCCCCCCCTCGCCCGCGCCCCCCCAGCACCCGGCGCCCGAGGCTGAGAGCGGTGAGGGCTGGAGCCAGCGAGAGGTGGCGCCGGGGGACGGCGAGGAACGAACACCCCGAGAGCCGGCGAGCGCCCCCGGAGCCGCCCTGGGGGGCAAGGGGCCCGAGACGGTGAGTGACCCCCCCCATCATCTCCCCATCCTACCCCCACACCCCACCCCTCCAACTGCTCCTTGGGGGGCAAGGGGCCCGAGAGGGTGAGTGACCCCCCCCATCATCTCCCCATCCTACCCCCACACCCCACCCCACCAACTGCTCCCTGGGGGGCAAGGGGCCCGAGAGGGTGAGTGACCCCCCCCCATCATCTCCCCATCCTACCCCCACACCCCACCCCACCAACTGCTCCCTGGGGGGCAAGGGGCCCGAGAGGGTGAGTGACCCCCCCATCATCCTCCCACCCTACCCCCACCCCCACACCCCACCCCACCCACTGCTCCCCGGGGGGCAAGGGGCCTGAGAGGGTGAGTGACCGCCCCCATCATCCTCCCACCCTACCCCCACACCCCACCCAACCCACTGCTCCCCGGGGGGCAAGGGCCCCGAGACGGTGAGTGACCCCCCCATCCCCTCCTGTCCCCCATCACTCCCCGAACCCCCCATCCCCCGAGGCCTTTCCTGCCCCTGGTGCTAACGCTTCTCTCCCCCGCAGACCCTCCGGGGGCCCGTCTCTCCCGACTGGAGGGTCCCGGGTCCTGAGAGCCGCCCTGAAGCCCCAGCCCCCCCTGCCGGCCCCTCGTCCTCTGCGCTCAGCCCCGCCCCCGCTGGCTCTGGGGAGGGGTCCCGGGGGGCAGGCCCCACCCCCGGTGCGCCCGAGGGCCCGGAGCGCAAGGAGGGGGCGGGCGGCAAGAAGGTGAAGGTCCGGCCTCCCCCGCTGAAGAAAACCTTCGACTCGGTGGACAAGTGAGTGACGGGGGGGTCGGGGGTCACGGCCGGGGCGACGCTCGGGGCCCTCGCTCCTGGGGTCAGGCTGGGGGGAGGGGGGACCCTGGCGTCCGGGAGAGCCGGTGCATGACGCGCCCCGCCCCTCCCCCAGCAGGGTTTTGTCTGAGGTGGATTTCGAGGAGCGATTCGCGGAGCTGCCTGAGTTCAAGCCCGAGGAGGTTCTGCCCTCGCCCACGCTGCAGTCGCTGGCCACCTCGCCCCGCGCCATCCTGGGCAGCTACCGCAAGAAACGCAAGAACTCCACCGGTGCGCGGGGGCTGCGGTCGGGAGTGAGGGGCACCGACCGGGCTGGGGGCTGCGGGTCGGGAGTGAGGGGCTGCGGGTCGGGAGTGAGGGGCACTGACCGGGCTGGGGGCTGCGGGTCGGGAGTGAGGGGCACCGGCCGGGCTGGAGGCTGCGGGTCGGGAGTGAGGGGCACCGGCCGGGCTGGAGGCTGCGGGTCGGGAGTGAGGGGCACTGACCGGGCTGGGGGCTGCGGGTCGGGAGTGAGGGGCACCAGAGAGCGGGGGGGGCTGCGGTCGGGAGTGAGGGGCACCAGCGGAGCTGGGGGGCTGTGGGTCGGGAGTGACGGGCGCCGGCGGAGCTGGGGGGCTGCGGGTCGGGAGTGAGGGGCACTGGAGAGCAGGGGGGCTGCGGGTCGGGAGTGAGGGGCACTGGAGAGCAGGGGGGCTACGGGTCGGGAGTGAGGGGCGCCGGCAGGCTCAGGGGGGCAGAGGCCCCATGCAGGAGGGGATGGGGGGGGGCTCATTAACCCTTTGGCCTCCCCCAGACCTGGACTCCTCCACTGAGGACCCCATCTCACCCAAGCGGAAGATGCGGCGCCGCTCGAGCTGCAGCTCGGAGCCCAACACACCCAAGAGCGCCAAGTGCGAGGGCGACATCTTCACCTTCGACAAGACGGGTGAGGCCTGGGGGCGGGGCCGAGCTGGAATGATGGGATGGGGATGGGGTGTGGCCTGGAGGAAGGGGCGGGGTGTGGAGGAAGGGGCGGGGCTGGCCCTGGGGTGGGGTGTGGAGGAAGGGGCGGGGCTCACTCTGGGGCGGGGCGCGGGGGAAGGGGCGGAGTCTCACGGCCCCTCCCCCCAGGCGCAGAGGCGGAGGACGTGCTGGGGGAGTTGGAGTACGAGAAGGTCCCGTATTCGTCGCTGCGCCGGACTCTGGACCAGAGGCGGGCGCTGGTCATGCAGCTCTTCCAGGACCACGGCTTCTTCCCCTCGGGTCAGTGCCGCCGGGGCCGCTGCTAGCGCGGCGCTAGGGGGCGCTGTGCCAGGGGTTCCGTAGGGGGCACCGTGGGGCAGGACGAGGGGCTCCGTAGGGGGTGCCATGGGGTATCTCTTGGTGTAATGTAGGGACAGTTGTGGGCTCCCCGGTGTGTTGAGTCCAGGAGTGGGGCAGGACCCCATGTCCCGCCTAGTCCTAGCCCTGGCGATTCTGTAGCCCAGCGTTGGGGGATGCAGGCGTCTCCTTCGTGTCCTGTCCCAAACTGCTGTGCGGCCCCACCCTGTCCACCCCCGGCGCCGGCGAGGGGTCCCCGCGGAACCGCCCCCCCCACCCCACAGGGGCCATGTCCCGGCGCCGGCGAGGGGTCCCCGCGGAACCGCCCCCCCACCCCACAGGGGCTGCGTCCCTGCACTGGCAAGGGGTCCCCGTGGAACCTCCCCCCCCCACCCCACAGGGGCCATGTCCCGGCGCCGGCGAGGGGTCCCCGCGGAACCGCCCCCCCACCCCACAGGGGCTGCGTCCCTGCACTGGCAAGGGGTCCCCGTGGAACCTCCCCCCCCACCCCACAGGGGCCATGTCCCGGCGCCGGCGAGGGGTCCCCGCGGAACTGGCCCCCCACCCCACCCCACAGGGGCCGTGTCCCGGTGCCGGCGAGGGGTCCCCGCGGAACCGGCCCCCCACCCCACCCCACAGGGGCCGTGTCCCGGTGCCGGCGAGGGGTCCCCGCAGAACCGGCCCCGTGTCGCTGACGTGGTGTCTCGTCTCCCGCAGCCCAGGCCACGGCCGCGTTCCAGGCCCGCTACTCCGACATCTTCCCCACCAAGGTCTGCCTGCAGCTGAAGATCCGTGAGGTGCGGCAGAAGATCATGCAGGCGGCCACCCCCACAGAGCAGGCCCCCAGCACGCCCGAGCCGGGGGGCCCGGGCAGTGGCGGTGCCGAGGAGGGGCAGCCCCCAGAGCCTGTGCCCCCCCAGGACTCGGACCCAGGGGCAGAGGCTGGTGGCAGCACCAGCTGGGACAATAGCCAGACGTCTCCCCTGGGGGGCACCGCAGGCAGCAGCAGATGAAGGGCCTTGAGCTGCACGGCTGGAAGCAAAGCATTCTGGGAGCTTCGCCCGCCTTCCTGCTACACCTCTGACCGGCTCCCCCGGGATGGTCCACTCCGCCATGGACTGCAGCGCCCTACTGCAAGGATGGTCTGCTCCGCCATGGGCACCAGCGCCTGCCCCCCACAGCCAGGATGGTCTGCTCCGCCATGGGCACCAGCGCCTGCCCCCCACAGCCAGGATGGTCTGCTCCGCCATGGGCACCAGCGCCTGCCCCCCCCCAGTTGGGATGGTCTGCTCCGCCATGGGCACCAGCGCCTGCCCGCCCCCCAGCCAGGATGGTCTGCTCCGCCATGGGCACCAGCGCCTGCCCCCCCCAGTCAGGATGGTCTGCTCCGCCACGGGCACTAGTGCCTGCCCCCCCCCCCCACCAGCTGGGATAGTCTGCTCCACCACAGATGCCAGCGCCTCCCCCCCCCCAAGCCGGGATGGTCTGCTCTGCCATGGGCACCAGTACCTGCCTTCCCGCCCCTGCTGGGATGGTCTGCTCTGATGCCAGTGGCTCCCCCCATCCCCATAGTGGCACCCAGACCCACCCATTGCAGGCTACCGGCCCCGCCCCTGTCGCCATGGGGACTGCGGGGGGGACATGGACACCTGGAAAGTGACGACTTTTAATAATGTTAAATATTTTGAGACCTGATGCTTTCCTGGCTTGTATCAGCCTCTGCCTGCCAGGCTCCGCCCCCTGCTGTGCTGGGGGTGGGGACTGTGCCAGGCTCCGCCCCTTGCCATGCTGGGGGTGGGGACAGGGCTGGGCTCTGCCCCTCAATTACCCCCCTCCCCTGTCATGCTGGGCTTTGCCCCTGACACCCCCACAGCCATGTTGGGCTCCTCCAGCTGCCTAGGGGGCCAGGGATAAATCTGGGCTCGGCCCCCCACCCAGGCCCCCTCAGGGGCTCTGGCTTGGCCCAGCTGGTCGCCCCGCTCCGGGGGAGCTGGCCCCTGGCGCAGCCGGGGCCTCGCAGGGCTCAGGCCCACACCCCCTCATCTGGGGTCTCTGCCCCCCAGCGCTGGCAATGCTCTGTCACACGCCAGCAAACCTGTCTGTCACCCCCTCCCTGGGGCCTGCCCCCAACCCCACCAGTCTGCTCCTCCCCCGGGGCCCTGGTGATGGCAGCCCACCCTCGGCTGCTCCCCCCGCCCTGCGTGTGGGACCTCTTGACCCCACATCTTGGGTCCATGTCACTTCCCCCAGCCCTGCCCCAACCCACGGGGCACAGATCTGCCCCAGACCCGGGGGCCAGGCAAAGAATCAGCCTCCAGCCAGCAGATGGCAAATCACTGTTTAATGCCCACATGGGTGCAAGGGGCCCTGGGCAGTCGCATGGCCAAGTGGGATGGTTGTGGTGGTGCAGGGGGCGGGGAGCCGGGTGTGGGTGTGGATGGTGGTGGGTCACAGCCCTGCATAGTGTGTGGGTGGTGACGGCTCAGGGCCCGGCGCGGTGGCACTCCCCGGCGGCGGCTCAGGGCCCGGCCCCCTGGCACTCCCCGGCGGCGGCTCAGGGCCCGGCCCCCTGGCACTCCCCGGCGGCGGCTCAGGGCCCGGCCCCCTGGCCCTCCCCCAGCAGGCGCAGCAGCAGCGCGTGCAGCCGCGGGCACAGGCGGGCGTAGCCGTGCCGGCTGAGGTGCAGGTAGTCGTACATGTCGTGGTGGCTGATGGCGCCGTCCGAGTGCACGAAGCCGGGGTCGGCGTCCAGGAAGCAGGCGTTGGGCAGCCGCAGCAGCCGGGCCTCCAGCAGCTCGTTGACCCGCCGGTTCCGCTCCCGCAGCGGGTTGGGGCCCTGGCCGCGGGGCAGCAGGCCCTGGGGGGAGACGTGGCGCCGTCAGGCCTGGTGGAGGGGCCCTGGCGTCCCCTCCTCCCCCCACTGTGCCCCGTACTCACCAGCACCACCACGCGCGCCTGCGGCTGCTGCTGCTGCAGGAGCCGGACAATGGCCTCGATGCCGCCCGCCACCTGCTCGGCCGTGTGCCCGTGGTTATTCGTGCCCACCCAGACGACCACGATCTGCAGGGAGGCCAGGTGTGAGGGGGGACGGTGGCTGCCCCCCTAGGGAGTCCCCAGGACCAGCCTCCTATTCCCTCGGCCTCATCCGTCAGCTCCCCGCCCCCCACATCCCATTCACCTGCCAACTGCCCCCGTCAGCGTCTCCTGCCCCCCACATCCCATTCACCTGCCAACTGCCCCCATCAGTGTCTCCTGCCCCCCACATCCCATTCACCTGCCAACTGCCCCCGTCAACTCCCTGCCCCCCACATCCCATTCACCTGCCAACTGCCCCCATCAGTGTCTCCTGCCCCCCACATCCCATTCACCTGCCAACTGCCCCCGTCAGCGTCTCCTGCCCCCCACATCCCATTCACCTGCCAACTGCCCCCGTCAGCGTCTCCTGCCCCCCACATCCCATTCACCTGCCAACTGCCCCCATCAGTGTCTCCTGCCCCCCACATCCCATTCACCTGCCAACTGCCCCCGTCAGCGTCTCCTGCCCCCCACATCCCATTCACCTGCCAACTGCCCCCATCAGTGTCTCCTGCCCCCCACATCCCATTCACCTGCCAACTGCCCCCGTCAGCGTCTCCTGCCCCCCACATCCCATTCACCTGCCAACTGCCCCCATCAGTGTCTCCTGCCCCCCACATCCCATTCACCTGCCAACTGCCCCCGTCAACTTCCCGCCCCCCACATCCCATTCACCTGCCCCCCGTCAACTCCCTGCCTCCCACATCCCATTCCCCTGCCCCATCAGTGCCCCATTCCCCTCGCACCTCGTCAGTGCCCCCTGCTTCCCCCCCGCCCCCCCAGCATGGATCCCGCACCTTGGGCCGGATGTGCTGCATCTCGCCTTGCTGCAGCCGCCAGAGCACGTGCTGCGTCCCGTCGCCCCCCAGGCCGAAGTTGAGCGCGTGCAGTGGGGAGAAGAGCTCGCGCCAGATCTGGGGGGACAGAGAGTCAGCGCAGGGCCCTTGGGGGGGCCGTGGTCCCCGTATGGCACCCCCAGCCTGCCGGGGCAGCGCCAGGGCGAGCGGGGGGCTCACCTCAAACTGCTGGAGCAGCTGCACCAGGGCGTCCCCGATGAACACGACCTCGGGCTCCTTGTCCTTGCTGTCCGCGATGAAGCGATGGTGCTGGGGGGGCAGATGGGGTCAGATAGGGCCGGGGGGCAACCGGGCCCCAGAGCCCGTGTCAGGCAGAGACTCCCTCACAGGCTGACAGGCCCAGTGCTGGGCCGTGGCCCCTGTGGGGTGGGGTGCAGGGGGCCAGCTGCACGGGGACCCCCCACCCGCCACCAATGCAGCCCCTGGGAGGTGGGGCAGGGTAGGGCCGTGTGGCGCTCCCCGTGGGGCAGGGTGGGGCGGGGCAGGGGGTGTCCGTGCAGGGTCGTAGAATCATAGAATCTCAGGCTTGGAAGGGACCTCAGGAGGGATCTAGTCCAACCCCCTGCTCAAAGCAGGACCAATCCCCAACTAAATCATCCCAGCCAGGGCTTTGTCAAGCCGGGCCTTAAAAACCTCTAAGGAAGGAGATTCCACCACCTCCCTAGGTAACGCATTCCAGTGCTTCACCACCCTCCTAGTGAAATAGTGTTTCCTAATATCCAACCTAGACCTCCCCCACTGCAACTTGAGACCATTACTCCTTGTTCTGTCAGCTGCCACCACTGAGAACAGCCGAGCTCCATCCTCTTTGGAACCCCCCTTCAGGTAGTTGAAAGCAGCTATCAAATCCCCCCTCACTCTTCTCTTCTGCAGACTAAACAATCCCAGTTCCCTCAGCCTCTCCTCATAAGTCATGTTCTCCAGCCCCCTAATCATTTTTGTTGCCCTCCGCTGGACTCTTTCCAATTTTTCCACATCCTTCTTGTAGTGTGGGGCCCAAAACTGGACACAGTACTCCAGATGAGGCCTCACCAGTGCTGAATAGAGGGGAATGATCACATCCCTCAATCTGCTGGCAATGCCCCTACTTATACAGCCCAAAATGCCGTTAGCCTTCTTGGCAACAAGAGCACACTGTTGACTCATATCCAGCTTCTCGTCCACTGTGACCCCTAGGTCCTTTTCTGCAGAACTGCTACCTAGCCATTCGGTCCCTAGTCTGTAGCGGTGCCTGGGATTCTTCCGTCCTAAGTGCAGGACTCTGCACTTGTCCTTGTTGAACCTCATCAGGTTTCTTTTGGCCAAATCCTCTAATTTGTCTAGGTCCCTCTGTATCCGATCCCTACCCTCCAGCATATCTACCACTCCTCCCAGTTTAGTGTCATCTGCAAACTTGCTGATGGGTGTCTGTGCAGAGTTCCCGTGGGGCAGGGCAGGGGTCCCTGTGGGGCAGTGGGTCCCCATGGGGTGGGGCAGGGGGTGTCTGTGCAGGGTCCCCGTGGGGCAGGGCAGGGGTTCCCGTGGGGCAGGGGGTCCCCATGGGGTGGGGCAGGGGGTGTCTGTGCAGGGTCCCCGTGGGGCAGGGCAGGGGTCCCTGTGGGGCAGGGGGTCCCCATGGGGTGGGGCAGGGGGTGTCTGTGCAGGGTCCCCGTGGGGCAGGGCAGGGGTCCCTGTGGGGCAGGGTGTCCCCGTGGGGCGGTGCAGGAGGTGTCTGTGCAGGGTCCCCATGGGGCAGGGTGTCCCGTGGGGCGGTGCAGGGGGTGTCTGTGCAGGGTCCCCATGGGGCAGGGTGTCCCCGTGGGGCGGTGCAGGGGGTGTCTGTGCACGGTTCACGTGGGGCCGGGGGTCCCCATGGGGTGGGGTGTCTGTGCAGAGTTCCCGTGGGGCAGGGGGTCCCCGTGGGGCGGTGCAGGGGGTGTCTGTGCGGAGTTCCCATAGGGCAGGACAGTGCAGGGGTCCCCGTGGGGCGGTGCAGGGTGTCCCCGTGGGGCGGTGCAGGGGGTGTCTGTGCGGAGTTCCCGTGGGGCAGGGCGGGGGTTCCCGTGGGGCAGGGTGTCCCCGTGGGGCAGTGCAGGGGGTGTCTGTGCAGAGTTCCCGTGTGGCAGGGTGTCCACGTGGGGCGGCGCAGGGGGTTCCCGTGGGGCAGTGCAGGGGGTGTCTGTGCAGAGTTCCCGTGGGGCAGGGCGGGGGTCCCCGTGGGGTGGGGCAGGGGGTGTCTGTGCGGAGTTCCCGTGGGGCAGGGCGGGGGTCCCCGTGGGGTGGGGCAGGGGGTGTCTGTGCAGAGTTCCCGTGGGGCGGGGCAGGGGGTTCCCGTGGGGCAGTGCAGGGGGTGTCTGTGCAGAGTTCCCGTGGGGCAGAGTGTCCCCGTGAGGCGGTACAGGGGGTGTCTGTGCGGAGTTCCCGTGGGCCAGGGCGGGGGTCCCCGTGGGGTGGGGCAGGGGGTGTCTGTGCGGAGTTCCCGTGGGCCGGGGGGGGGTCCCCGTGGGGCGGTGCAGGGGGTGTCTGTGCAGAGTTCCCGTGGGGCGGGGCAGGGGGTTCCCGTGGGGCAGTGCAGGGGGTGTCTGTGCAGAGTTCCCGTGGGGCAGGGTGTCCCTGTGGGGCGGTGCAGGGGGTGTCTGTGCAGAGTTCCCGTGGGGCGGGGCAGGGTGTCCCCGTGGGGCGGTGCAGGGGGTGTCTGTGCGGAGTTCCCGTGGGCCAGGGCGGGGGTCCCTGTGGGGTGGGGCAGGGGGTGTCTGTGCAGCGCCCCCCGTGGGGCAGGGTGTCCCCGTGGGGCGGTGCAGGGGGTGTCTGTGCGGAGTTCCCGTGGGGCAGGGTGTCCCCGTGGGGCGGTGCAGGGGGTGTCTGTGCGGAGTTCCCGTGGGGCGGGGCAGGGGGTTCCCGTGGGGCGGTGCAGGGGGTGTCTGTGCAGAGTTCCCGTGGGGCAGGGTGTCCCTGTGGGGCGGTGCAGGGGGTGTCTGTGCAGAGTTCCCGTGGGGCGGGGCAGGGTGTCCCCGTGGGGCGGTGCAGGGGGTGTCTGTGCGGAGTTCCCGTGGGCCAGGGCGGGGGTCCCTGTGGGGTGGGGCAGGGGGTGTCTGTGCAGCGCCCCCCGTGGGGCAGGGTGTCCCCGTGGGGCGGTGCAGGGGGTGTCTGTGCGGAGTTCCCGTGGGGCAGGGTGTCCCCGTGGGGCGGTGCAGGGGGTGTCTGTGCGGAGTTCCCGTGGGGCAGGGTGTCCCCGTGGGGCGGTGCAGGGGGTGTCTGTGCGGAGTTCCCGTGGGGCGGGGCAGGGGGTTCCCGTGGGGCGGTGCAGGGGGTGTCTGTGCAGAGTTCCCGTGGGGCGGGGCAGGGTGTCCCCGTGGGGCGGTGCAGGGGGTGTCTGTGCGGAGTTCCCGTGGGCCAGGGCGGGGGTCCCTGTGGGGTGGGGCAGGGGGTGTCTGTGCAGCGCCCCCCGTGGGGCAGGGTGTCCCCGTGGGGCGGTGCAGGGGGTGTCTGTGCGGAGTTCCCGTGGGGCAGGGTGTCCCCGTGGGGCGGTGCAGGGGGTGTCTGTGCGGAGTTCCCGTGGGGCGGGGCAGGGGGTTCCCGTGGGGCGGTGCAGGGGGTGTCTGTGCAGAGTTCCCGTGGGGCAGGGTGTCCCTGTGGGGCGGTGCAGGGGGTGTCTGTGCAGAGTTCCCGTGGGGCGGGGCAGGGTGTCCCCGTGGGGCGGTGCAGGGGGTGTCTGTGCGGAGTTCCCGTGGGCCAGGGCGGGGGTCCCTGTGGGGTGGGGCAGGGGGTGTCTGTGCAGCGCCCCCCGTGGGGCAGGGTGTCCCCGTGGGGCGGTGCAGGGGGTGTCTGTGCGGAGTTCCCGTGGGGCAGGGTGTCCCCGTGGGGCGGTGCAGGGGGTGTCTGTGCGGAGTTCCCGTGGGGCAGGGTGTCCCCGTGGGGCGGTGCAGGGGGTGTCTGTGCGGAGTTCCCGTGGGGCGGGGCAGGGGGTTCCCGTGGGGCGGTGCAGGGGGTGTCTGTGCAGAGTTCCCGTGGGGCAGGGTGTCCCCGTGGGGCGGTGCAGGGGGTGTCTGTGCGGAGTTCCCGTGGGGCAGGGCGGGGGTTCCCGTGGGGCAGGGCAGGGGTCCCCGTGGGGTGGGGGTGTCCACGCCCCGCCCCCTCACCAGCGCCAGCCAGCGCCCGTCCCCCTGCACGTCGGCCAGCGGCGTGGGGGTGCTCGCCGGGTTCTTGTCCCCGTCACTCATGGTTCTGGAAGCTCCTAGGAGGCAAAGCCAGCAGGTCAGGGGCAGCAGCACCCCCCCCCCCGCTGTGATAATGGTTCTGCCCAGACCCCCATGGACCTCGGGGGATGCAGTACCATTGCCGGAGGGGGGGGGGTGTTGGTCCCTTTATAACCTCCCCTCATGTGGGACAATGGTAGGGTCTACACCCTCAAGTCCTATGCAGGGTGGATAATACCATTCCCTGGGATAGGGCGATAGGTTCCCCCCCCCTATGGTTGGGTCCGTTCTACCCATGCCCGAGGATAATGGTTGAATCCACTCAGCACACCCACGGACGGTACCATTTTCAAGGTGGCTGTAACAAGTACGTTTCTCAGCTACATCATACCCCCTTACGTGAGATAATGATTGGTCCATCCCCCCAGACCCCATGCAGAGTGGGAGATACCATTCCTTTGGGAGGGGAGCCGATCGTTCCCCCCACCGGCATATATTGACTGATCCGTACTCCTCAGGTTCATGCGGGGCGGGGTCAAACTCAGTTCCCAGGCTAGCGTATGGGGAAGGGGGCTGAGCCCCTCATAACACCCCCCCCCATGAAGGATAATGGTTTGGTCCGCCCCTTGAGGGTCCCCCGGAAAGGGGTTTATCCATCCCCCCATGGGAACAATGATTTGGCCCGCCTCTCGAGCCCCCCCATGTGGAATGGATAGGACCATTGGGGGGGAGGGAGAGAAAGGGGGCTGGTTCCCCTTCCCCTACCCTCCTGTGGGTACAATGGTTAGATCCACGCTGAGCCCCCCTATGCATGCGGGCGGTACCATTCCCCTGGGCCGGGGGGAGGCTCACCTAAGAGGCTGGCGGGGGAGGGAAGCGAATGGTTCCGGAGCCTCCGCAGCCGCCCGCACGTTCACTCTGCGTTGGGGAGCAGCGGGCGGAACCATGTGACAGGGGAGGGCTGGGAGGAAGTGCAGCCCCCCCCCACCGCCGCGCGGAGATGGTATGAGCCAGTTCGGCTGTTCCCAGCACACACACCCTGCTTCCGGCTCTTCCCTTTACCCTCCCCACCAGAGCCTGGCTGTTCCCAGCACCCCCCTACCCCTGAATGCAGCCTTTGCGTGACTCTGGCTGTTCTCACCACCCCCCCATCCAGCTGCATTACCCCCCCCAAGTCTGGTTGTTCTCACCCCCCCATCCAGCTGCATTACCCCCCCCAAGTCTGGTTGTTCTCACCCCCCCATCCAGCTGCATTACCCCCCCCCCCCAAGTCTGGCTGTTCTCACCCCCCCCCATCCAGCTGCATTCCCCCCCCCCAAGTCTGGCTGTTCTCACCCCCCCCCCCAAGTCTGGCTGTTCTCACCCCCCCCCATCCAGCTGCATTACCCCCCCCCAAGTCTGGCTGTTCTCACCCCCCCCCATCCAGCTGCATTACCCCCCCCCCAAGTCTGGCTGTTCTCACCCCCCCCCATACAGCTGCATTACCCCCCCCCCAAGTCTGGCTGTTCTCACCCCCCCCCAATCCAGCTGCATTACCCCCCCCCCAAGTCTGGCTGTTCTCACCCCCCCATCCAACTGCATTACCCCCCCCAAGTCTGGCTGTTCTCACCCCCCCCATCCAGCTGCATTACCCCCCCCCCCCAAGTCTGGCTGTTCTCACCCCCCTCCCCATCCAGCTGCATTGCCCCCCCCCAAGTCTGGCTGTTCTCACCCCCCCCATCCAGCTGCATTGCCCCCCCCAAGTCTGGCTGTTCTCACCCCCCCCCATCCAGCTGCATTACCCGCCCCCAAGTCTGGCTGTTCTCACACCCCCCATCCAGCTGCATTGCCCCCCCCCAAGTCTGGCTGTTCTCACCCCCCCATCCAGCTGCATTGCCCCCCCCCCAAGTCTGGCTGTTCTCACCCCCCCCATCCAGCTGCATTGCCCCCCCCAAATCTGGCTGTTCTCACCCCCCCCATCCAGCTGCATTGCCCCCCCCAAGTCTGGCTGTTCTCACCCCCCCCATCCAGCTGCATTGCCCCCCCCAAGTCTGGCTGTTCTCACCCCCCCCATCCAGCTGCATTGCCCCCCCCAAGTCTGGCTGTTCTCACCCCCCCCATCCAGCTGCATTACCCGCCCCCCCAAGTCTGGCTGTTCTCACCCCCCCCCCCATCCAGCTGCATTACCTGTCCCCCCTCCGGACTTCAGCTTTTCCAGGCATCCCCCCCCCCCAAGTCTGGCTGTTCCTTGTACCCCTGCCCCATAAAGCCAGGTGTTCTGTTCACTTTCCCCTCCCCCTTAGCTGGCTCTTGCTGTGCCCCCCCCCCCCCCGAGGTGCTTCGTCCCGTCAGTGCCGCCTCTCCCCCGCGCACGGCTCCCCAGCCAGCGTTTGCAGTGACCCCCGGCCCTGCCCCACACTGCGCAGGGTCTGGCCCGTGTGCTCTCTGGGTGCGAGGGAGGGGCTGGTCAACTTCAGCTCAACCCCTTCAGCCTCCCCAAATCCCCCCCACCTGTGGTTTGGGCAGGAGAGGAGATCGCCTTTGGCTCCCTGTCCCAAAGTGCTGGGGGGGGGGGGGGGTCACCATTAACCAGTGGCCCTGCCTACCCCAGACATGGCTGCATTTCAGTGCAGGGCTAAGGATCCCGTATAAACAGCTCCCCCCCTTCCCCCCCAGACATGGCTGCATCTCAGTACGGGGGTAAGGATCCTGTATAAACAGCTCCCCCCCCTTCCCCCCCAGACATGGCTGCATCTCAGTGCAGGACTAAGGATCCCGTATAAACAGCTGCTCCCCCCCAGACATGGCTGCATCTCAGTGCGGGGCTAAGGATCCCGTATAAACAGCTGCTCCCCCCCAGACATGGCTGCATCTCAGTGCGGGGCTAAGGATCCCTGTATAAACAGCTTCCCCACCCCACCCCCCAAGTCGTGGCTGCATCTCAGAGCTGGGTAAAGAAACAGCCGGTGTGAGAGCCTGGCTCCCATGACAGTCCTCGCTGGGGGGCTGAGTGGGAACTAGGGCAGCCCAGCCCCACTCCTATGGACACAACTGGGAAAAGGATCAAACTCTCTGAGCTTTGCCCCTTCTCCATTAGCACACACGGCTCCACCCTCCCGCCCCCTGCAGGGCACACCTGTCTGTCCGCACCGCAGCACAGGGGATGCTGTCCACTGCTGGCCTGTCCATTGCCGGCTGCTGGGAGCGGGGCTCTGGGGCCAGGGCCGCTATTAGGTTGTTGCTGATCCCTCCGTGTGTGTTGGGGGGGCGGGGAGCAGCTGTTTCCACCAGCAGGAAACCTCGTGATGGTTTGTACTTGCGGGGTCTTCGGCTGCCACTTTCCTGAGTTTGCCTCCAGGGGCTGCTCTCTGAAGATGAGAGGCTGGCTGTTCCCACCTCAGGCCAGTTTCTGGACGCTGACGGAGGAACATTTGAGAGCGGAAAGCTGGCTGGCAGCACAGGCCTCGCAGAGCTGTGTGTCTGTGGCCCAGCCACTCTTCCAGAGGAGAGAAATTCAGAGATGCAGATAATGAAGAATCACTGCCCCACGGAGTCGCTCACTGTGTAATGGAGCCAGCGATGCTCTCGGATTCCCTCCATTTATCCCCTTCCGGCCAGCGAGCACATCCCATTCTCCCAGCCCACCCTCCCTCTCTCCCGCCAGGTACAGAATCAAGACACTCCAGCCTTTCCTGGGGAACCAAGTACATTTTGCTCTGACATCCTGCAGGGCAGCACATCCATCTCCCTTGTAATCCCCATATGACACCTCGGGGGGAGTGGGAGGAAACCCCATGAGAAGTGTTGGGAGTGTCCCCCTCTTTGAGGTTCTGGCCAGCCTGCTACCTCGGCACCGGGGCTGGGTGTGCTCTGACAGGGCTGTTACTCACATCTCTCATTCGCCAAAAGGGGATTCAGTCCTCTTAGAGCTGCTCCCCAGACAGGCTGCCGGGGAGCTTCCAGGCCCGGATCAATCCATACAGACGGGGAAGCCGGAGGACGGAAGCTGCCATGAACCTGCTGAAAAGCGAATGCAGTGGCACGTGCAGGAAGAGCTGGCATCTGCCGGCTCCTTCGCCCTGGCGCTGGCTTTCTCCTCTCTCCGCCGTGCTGTCAGGCCCATGTATCTCTCCGATGGGTTCCCTGGGCAGATCTACAGCAGGAGACATACAAGGTACGTCCGTCACTGCAGCGCTGGGCCCCTTAGAAATAAATCGGCAGTGATGTCCTCAGCGGCCGCAGGTGCGGAAAGAGGAACCACGCTGGGGCTCCTAAATGCTGGCAGATGAACCGACGCCACAGCTGCAGGAGCGAGTGACAAGGAGACTTTTGATTGTAACTGGTTCGGGGAGATGCCATCTCTTTAACTCGGGGTCCAGATGAGCGCCAGGAGGGGTTTAAGCCTCACAAACCTGCTGCAGAGAAAAGCGCCTTCAGCAGCCGCCCTGGGCCACGCTCGTTCTCATCCCGAAGCAGCTCAGCTCGGGGGCCTCTGCCTCGTGTGGAAAGCAGGTGCTGGGAATGCCAGGCTGGGTCAGGATTTCTCACTCCTGGAGCCCGCAGGTTGCATGCGCAGCCTGGAGCGGGGGATTCACTCAGGGTAACCCCTGCAGGCAGTTATGCAGCAGCACTGATGGGATTTTAGGACTTGCTGTGGGGAGGGGAAGTGCTGGCAAGCGATGGGGGTCCTCAGAGCTCTGCGAGGCTCCTAGAAAACACAGGAGCTGGGAGGCCTGACAATAGCGATAAACAGGCAGTACAATTCCTGCCGGGTGTGAAAGGAGCCCTGCAGCCCCAAGCGTAGTACCCATGGTAACCCCAGAGGAAGGGACGCTGGGCCTGGGCCCTCACTAGCTGGAAAGCTGCTGCAGACACACAGGGGTCTCTGGGAGAGGAGCAGCAGCAGGGACGGTCCTACCCTCCTGACCAGACTCAGATTGTGTTTGGTGATGCCAATGCAGTCCAATGGCCGGGCCAGCACTGCTCCCTGTCTGCCGTGGAAATCACTGACCTCCCCGGACTGCGGTGGCGACGGCAACAAAACGTCGCCACTTCAGCCGGTTAAAAGGCAAAGCATTTTTTAGAGCTGGGGCTGCAGCTCAGGGAAACTAGCAGCGCGCGGACCAGACGGCCAGGCGAGCGTAAGGGGCTTAGGGCAGAGGCATTTACAGGCTCCCAGATCATACTGAATCAAGCACCAGGCCAAGACAGGAAATACTGGGGTTTGAGGGAAGAGGGTCCCTTAAGTCCCTTGGCCTCTTTTGAAACCCTTCACCTCAGGTCCTCATCGCAAACTGGTCCCTGGAGGTGGGCAGCCCCAGTCCCCTGGTGTCCCTGTGTCCCAAGGGCTGCAAATCTCTCTCACTCTCGCAGTGGCTGTAAAACCAGGGGCACGTCCTGCCTCTTGCCTTGCAGAGGGCAGGCCGGGTTAAAGACGCCTCGTTTATTTTAAGCTCGCCCAGCTGATGTTACTGTTGTACAGGCGGCAATGCAAAACCTGGGTCTCCCTGATCCCCGCTGCAGCTGTGACTAGCGACAGAGCACCAAGAAACCTCCAACCCCCAGCAGCAGGTGCTGGGGATGAGTCTCAGCCTGCTGAGAGCTCGCTCTGGCCAGCCAGGAGGAGACCGCTGAGCGTCGCGCCCGCCCTCCTGCGTCACATAGGCCAGGAGTGCCCTGCATGGATCCCTGTTGGAGTGGAGCCGGGCCTGTCGAAAGCATCCACGCAAAGTGTAAAATCGCTCCATTCTGCCCCCCGAGGAGCCAGCTCCCCGAGCCCTGCCCTGCCCCACTGGACCCTAGGTTCAGCTTGGCCTGGCGGGGAGGTCTTGCCCTAGCTCACTCCTGCCCCTAGTGGCCGCAGGCTGGCTTGGGTGGAGTCTCCTGCACACCCTCTGCCCTGGGGGGCAGCCCGGCATAGGGCTCTTGCTTGGGACGCTCCCGCTGCAGGGTTGGCCCCGCTTAGGGGTCATGCTCCCCCGAGGGTCAGCCCTGCTTTGGAGGGGTCACGCTCCCCTCTGTGGGTCTGTCATGTTCTCCCCATGTGGGTCAGCCCTGTGCAGGGGGGTCACAGTGCCCCTGGGGTGAGTCAGTCATGTTTGGGGGTCATGCTGCCCCATGGGGTGGGTAGGGCTTGCTCGGGGGGGGCAGTCTCACAGTGCCCCATGGGGTGGGTGGGGCATGCCTGGGGGTCACACTCTGCCCAGTCCAGACCAGCCTAATCTGGATCCAACCTGTCCAGCCCACACCCTTCCCTCAGGGCTCGCGCCAGCAACTGGCCAGCCAATCAGGGTGTGGCTTCCAGAGCCGCGCGACCAATCACTGCGCGGCAGGGGGGTGGGGACAGAGCGAGCCTGGAGCGGCCGTTTCCCCTTCAGTAGGGGAGGGGGAGCGGGAGGGAGCAGCGCGAGGCAGTTGTTACATTGCACGTGGCAGCCGCCTCTGCACACGGCCCCGCCCCCGGAACGCACGGAAGAACTGGCCGCTTCTAGAATCTTCCAACGGGTCCCGCTGTGGGGCAGGCGCAGACAATGTCTCCCCAACCACTGCTGCCCCCCCATGTCACATGGCACAGAGACTCCCCAGTGTAACCCCCCCCCCGCCACAGAGATGTGCCCCCACCCCGACTGCCCCCCAGTGGTAACCCTAGCACGTATCCTGCTCCCCCCTTGCACAGAGACAACCCCCCATTACCTCCCAGTGTAACCCCCCAGCAGAGACGTCCCTCCGCTCACCCACCCCGACTGCCCCCCAGTGGTAACCCTAGCACGTATCCTCCCCCCTTGCACAGAGACAACCCCCCATTACCTCCCAGTGTAACCCCCCAGCAGAGACGTCCCCCCGCTCACCCACCCCTGACTGCCCCCAGTGTAACCCCCCACGTACCCTGCTCCCACCAGCGCAGAGATATCCCCCCATTACCTCCCAGTGTAACCCCCCAGCAGAGACGTCCCCCCGCTCACCCACCCCTGACTGCCCCCAGTGTAACCCACTCCACATACCCTGCTCCCACCAGCGCAGAGATACCCCCCATTACCTCCCAGTGTAACCCCCCAGCAGAGACGTCCCCCCGCTCACCCACCCCTGACTGCCCCCAGTGTAACCCACTCCACATACCCTGCTCCCACCAGCGCAGAGATGCCCCCCATTACCTCCCAGTGTAACCCCCCAGCAGAGACGTCCCCCCGCTCACCCACCCCTGACTGCCCCCCAGTGTAACCCCCCACATACCCTGCTCCCACCAGCGCAGAGATATCCCCCATTACCTCCCAGTGTAACCCCCCAGCAGAGACGTCCCCCCGCTCACCCACCCCTGACTGCCCCCAGTGTAACCCCCCACATACCCTGCTCCCACCAGCGCAGAGATATCCCCCCATTACCTCCCAGTGTAACCCCCCAGCAGAGACGTCCCCCCGCTCACCCACCCCTGACTGCCCCCCAGTGTAACTCCCTCCACGTACCCTGCTCCCCCAGCAGAGACAACCCCCCATTACCTCCCAGTGTAACCCCCCAGCAGAGACGTCCCCCCGCTCACCCACCCCTGACTGCCCCCAGTGTAACCCCCTCCACGTACCCTGCTCCCACCAGCGCAGAGATACCCCCCATTACCTCCCAGTGTAACCCCCCAGCAGAGACGTCCCCCCGCTCACCCACCCCTGACTGCCCCCAGTGTAACCCACTCCACATACCCTGCTCCCACCAGCGCAGAGATGCCCCCCATTACCTCCCAGTGTAACCCCCCAGCAGAGACGTCCCCCCACTCACCCACCCCTGACTGCCCCCAGTGTAACCCCCCTCCACGTATCCTGCTCCCACCAGCGCAGAGATATCCCCACTCACTCATGCCTGACTGCCCCCCAGTGTAACCCCCCACGTATCCTGCTCCCCTTGGCACAGAGACATCCCCCCCAACCACCCCTGACTGCCCGCCAGTGTAACCTTCCCATGTACCCCACTACCCCCTGGCACACAGACGTCCCTCCTGACTGCCCCCAGTGTAACCCCCAACATACCCTGCTCCCCCCAGCACAGAGACGTTCCTCCCATCCTCCCCTGACTGTCCCCCCAGTGTAACTCCCCCTGCACATCTCCCCTCACAACCCTCACAGCCCCCCATCCTAATGTCCCCCTGGGCTGTTCCCTCTTCATATAAAGCAGGCTGCAAATGCACAATGTCTGCAGTCACAATGCCTCCCACTGCCCCCAAATCACCGTGGGGCATGGAGAGGCCAAGTCACCCCACGGGCAGCACTCCTTGCTTCCTAAGCGTAAATGACCCTTCATAGGTACAGGAGCCCTCCGAAAGGAAGCCCCTGGGATTAAGGCTGGCACCCAGTATCCCCCACTGCCGGCAGCATGATGCCTCCCAGCGCCACGCTGGGGCAGCGGGGTCGGTGGTGGGGGTGCACCTCCCACTGTCCAGCTGTCCCTTGGCAGTTAGCGATCAAATCCGGCTTAGCTGCTGACGTCACGGCCAGGCAGCCGAGGCTGGGCTTCGGTCAGACAGAACACCCAGAGAGGAACCCGAACCCAAACCCTGCACCCGCCCCAGTGATGCCGAAATATCCAACCCTGCCCTGTACTGGCGGGGGAAGGAAGGCCAGAGGCAGCCACCTAAGGCCAGATATTTACAGGTATTTCAGTGACTAAAGATACTGGTAGGAGTTTAATGGGATTTTCAAAAGCGCCATATGTGTTTAAAAACCTGGCCTAATCCCTCCACCTGCGGATAATAACGCTCACAACTAGTGACGTTTCAGACTGGTTCACAATGTTTTATTGGCAACAAATAGCGGGACCCACTCATGGTGTGATACTCACGTCTGCTCATTCCCAAAAGAATAAACCCCATAAATTCCCTGGCAACTTGGACATGCCAGAAGGGGGATAAATCCTTCAATGCAGCTCGAAAGTGGCTTTTAAATAAACACGCCGGTCTTTAAAACCAGCAGGAATTCATTTCAATCCCTGTTCATTTCAGGAGGAACTCAAACTACTCAATACGATATTGTTAAAAACCCATGGCCCTAAGGCCATTAAAAACACACTGCTTTAACATTCCCATGACAAACCCAGCTGTGTGCCGTGTCTTCACTAGGACCAAGGTTTGTTCTTGACTCACGTTAGCTAGCACACGGTCATGAACACGAGGTGAAATCCTAGGCAAGACAAGACAGACCCTAGGCTCCCGCATCTTCTTACCTCAACCCACTACAGTGTGAAAACTCCAAGCGGCAGTGCCTTGTCTTCACTGGGGTTTGACCTTGCGCTAGCTGACTTGAGTTAAGGGCGCACCTCTCTTCCTAGTGAAGATGCACATGGAGAGTCCCCGCACACCCCACACTGCAGTCCGTATGTTCCAGCATGGATCTGGCCTGGCTTTTTCCATTTCTACAAGGAAAGCAGGACAGGCAGTTTAAAAACCAACAAGTGGCCCTTTCCCCAAGCCCCTTAAAAACAAGCCCCAGTGGGGAGGTAGGGTGAAATTCCCTCCCGCTCCCCATGATTATCTATCTTGGTCCCCATGGCCTTCCTCCCAGTGCCGTTCTCCTAAAGGCAGGGCCTGCTCCATCTCCGGTCCCCAAGGAGCCGGGGAACCAGCTGGAGCTCAGCTGGCCGATGCTCAGTGTGGCGGATGGAGAGGCGCTGGGCTGGAGGAGCAGGTGAGGCTGGGCAAGGCCCCCTGGATGGAGAAGCTGCATGTTTGCTTGGGGACGAGGAAGCCAGTCCTTGCTGTGGCGGGATCTAAACAAAACACACGAGTCAGCGTTACATTCCAGGACGCGGTCCCTGCACTCCCTCCCACTTCCACTGTTCAGATCCCAGGCTGGCCAAGCAGGCCAAGCTCTCCCCCAAGACAGGCCGGTGACTCTCCTCTGGTGCTGCCCAGGGACGAGGTATGGCCCATGGCTGTTGGGATTTCAGTGGCTGCACCTCCCAGCACAGGAGGCAAGCTGATACTGGGCAAGCCACAGAGCGTCCCCCTGACTTGGGGCATGAATATGGCCACTCACTACCTGGCACGTCACGTGGGCAGGTCTGTTCTGTACCGGAGGACTGAGGGTATGTCTACACTGCGCACTAAGCTCGGGCTCTGATTCAGGTTTGAGCCCAAGCCCCCCTTCCGTCCACACACATCTGTCTGACCTGGGTCAGTGAGCACTCAGGACGCAGGTCCTAGGACCCTGCTGCGGGGGGGTGTATCAGAGTCCCACTGGGACTCAGGTCATTTTGCAATATGGGCAGCTCAAGCTGCAGACCCGCGTCAGAAGGCCTGTGTAGCGTAGTATGGACGCATTAGCATGGCTGTGAGGAAACCCGGGTCCAGCAGTCGTAAACTCCGGTTTACAGTGCAGGGTGGTGGCTAGAGCACGACTTTGAACCACCGAGTCCACTAGCCGGGGTCCCACTGACCCAGGGGTGACACTCCGCACCCCCTATTCATCACAGTGGTATGATTATATGATTATGACATAATTATGCTGCATCTTGGACAAAATATGTCCTGTGAGGTGTCTATGGAAAAGTGATGGTTTGCTGAACATGATTATCCACTTTGTATAAATGTATCATTTTTGTATCTGGGGTTATGAATAGTGACTTTGTAGGTGCTTGTACCTGGGTAACACCCAAACGTTCGTTTGCATTCAGGCTAGCCAGCACACCATGAATGGCCTATCAGCAAAGACAAGGGCCATGGAAAAGGCTTATCCTCACCTGGGGGGGCTTCAGTCAGCCCATGGCTAATGGCTGCCATGACTCAGCAAAGTATGCAAGGCCATGTGACTAGATCACATGATACTGAACTCCATTTTGGTACCTGTATTTTTCCACAGACTGGGCTGGGACTTGGCTTGGAACAAAGGGGTTCCAGCCATATGGAAGAAGCTATAAAAGAGGGATGTGACATCACCAATGGGGCTCACTCCCCACACAAAAGAATGCCTGGAAACACCTGAGGATAGGGTTGCCAACTTTCTAGTCGCACAAAACCGAACACCCTAGCCCTGCCCCTTCCCCAAGGCCCCTCCCCCTGCTCACTACATTCCCCCTCCCTCGGTGGCTTGCTCTCCCCCACCCTCACTCACTTTCACTGGGCTGAGGCAGGGGGTTGGGGTTCAGGAGGGGGTGAGGGCTCTGGCTGGGGGTGCAGGCTATGGGGTAGGGCCGGGGATGAGGGGTTTGGGGTGCAGGAAGGTGCTCTGGGTTGGGGGGGGCTCAGGCCTGGGGCAGGGGGTTGAGGCTTGGGGTTGGGGCGTGGTCTTACCTTGGGTGGCTCCCAGTCAACGGCGCTGTGGGGGGGCTAAGGCAGGCTGCCGGCCTGTACTGGCACCGCGCTGAGCGCGCCCCGGAAGCAGCCAGCAGGTGCGGTCCTAGCCGGGGGGGCCAGGAGGCTCCATGCACCACTCTCGCCTGCAGGCACTGCTCCCCTGAGCTCCCATAGGCTGGGAACTGGCCAGTGGGAGTACGGAGCCAGTGCTCGGGGCAGGGGCAGCGTGTGAAGCCCTGTGGCCCCCCCGCCTAGGAGCCAGACCTGGTGGCTGATTCCAGGGCGCAGTGCGGTGCCAGCCAGGACAGGTAGGGACTAGCCTGCCTTAGCACCACAGTACCACCGACTGGACTTTTAATTTAACGGCCTGGTCGGCAGTGCTGCCCGGAGCCGCCAGGGTCCCTTTTCAACCGGGTGTTCCAGTCGAAAACCAGACACCTGGTCACCCTACCCGAGGAACAAAGACTGAACTGGGTGAAGTGCTGGCCCCAGGCAGGAAAGAAGGAAGCCTGCCTATGTAGGAAACCTTGGTGGACTTTTGTACTATTTGACAGGGTGAGATGCTGCTTAATTCAAATCCTATCTGGTATATTAGGCTTATATTGCGTTTATGTTTATTTGCTAGGTAATCGACTTTGATCTGTTTGCTATCACTTATAATCACTTAAAATCTGAAGTTGATAATTCTGTTTTATATTTTACTTAAAACAGTGTGGTTCGAGTGAAGTGCTTGGGGAGAAATCTCAGCTCAGGAACGAGAGTTGGTGCACGTCCACTTTCCTTTGTAGAAGTGGCGGACTGGGTAATAAAGTCACACTGGGCAGGGCAGGATGGTACAGCTCCGGGATCTAGGCTGGGGAGCTGGGGGTATTTTGGCTGGAGCCTCTCTAGTGTTGGTTCATGCAGTGGCTGGCCAGAGCGTTGATGATCACGGCTGGGTGTGGCCCCGCCTGTGGATGTTTGTGTGAGGGTCAGCTTGGAGGGCTTTGCTGCTTGTCACGAGGTCAGTGGGAGAGGGAACCCAGACTGGTAAAACAGAGGGCTCAGCAATCCCCCAGTTCCAGGTTGCACCCCGGGGGTGTATGTGTGTCACACCAGGTTTACGAGGCTGTGTGGACATACCCTGAGTGGCTCATGGAAACGGGATACAGGCACCTGTTCCAACCAGACCCAGGAGAGAAGGCTGGCTGGTTCCAGGGGGACAGGAAGCGGGATATGCAGCTTGTCCCTTCCAGGGGGTGCTGGCTCTAATCCAGACTCTGGTCTAGGGTTGCCAACTTTCTAATTGCACAAAAC
The DNA here is from genome assembly GCA_032172135.1 of Glyptemys insculpta. Taxonomy (NCBI): domain Eukaryota; kingdom Metazoa; phylum Chordata; order Testudines; family Emydidae; genus Glyptemys; species Glyptemys insculpta. The sequence continues at coordinate 68,635,911 of JAVMKA010000013.1, read as the reverse complement.
CAAATAACCTAGCCCCGCCCCTTCCCAAGGCCACTCCCCTTGTCCCGCCCCTTCCCCGAGGCCACTCCCCCTGTCCCACCCCTTCCTTGAGGCCCTGTCCTCCACTCACTACATTCCCCCTCCCTCGGTGGCTCGCTCTCCCCCACCCTCACTCACTTTCACTGGCTGGGGAAGGGGTTGGGGTGCGGGAGGGGGTGAGGGCTCCATCTGGGGGTACAGACTCTGGGGTGGGACCGGGGATGAGGGATTTGGAGTGCAGGAGGGGGCTCCAGGCTGGGGGGTAGGATAGAGGGGTTCAGGGTGTGGGAGGGGGCTCTGGGTTGGGGCAGGGGGATGAGGGCTCTATTTGGGGATGCAGGCTCTGGTGTGGGGCCAGGGATGAGGGGTTTGGGGTGCAGGAGGGGGCTATGAGTTTGAGGGGGGCTCAGGGCTGGGGCTCGGGGTTGGGGCACGGGCTTACCTCCGGCAGCTCCTGGTTTGTGGCACATGGGGTAAGGCAGGCTGCCTGCCTGTCCTGATTCTGCACTGCGCCCCAGAAGCGGCCAGCAGGTCCGGCTCCTGGGCAGAGACATGGCAGGTGGCTCAATGCACTGGTCTCACCCGCAGGCACCGCCCCCACGGTTCCCATTGGCCGCGGTTCCTGGCCAGTGGGAGTGCAGAGCCGGTGCTCGGGGTGGGGGCAGTGCACAGAGTCTCATGGGCCCCCTGCCTAGGAGCCAGACCTGCTGGCCACTTCCAGGGTGCAGCGCGGAGTCAGGACTGGTAGGGACTAGCCTGCCTTAGCTCCACAGCACCACCGACCGGATTTTTAGCAGCCCGGTCGGCGGTGCTGACTGGAGCCACTAGGTTCCCTTTTTGACCGGGTGTTCCGGACACCTGCTCACCCTACCAGGGGGACTGGCTAGCTCAGGGGGTGGGCAATGGGACATGGAGCTTTTTCCCTCTAGGGGGCACCAGTTTCAGTGCTGTCCTGGTGGGCTCAGGAGTGAATGCTGTTCTGATCGTACAGCCGTTCAGTGGTCTGTGAGTGCGAGCTGAGTGTGCTGGGTCTCTGTGCCTGAGCAGGCCGGACCCCTGGTGGGAAGGGTCAGTAATCGGACACGTGCCCTCAGTGATGGGAGCAGCCGAGCGGCTTGCACTGTACCTGCCAGGCTCCAGGTCCCAGGTGCCCTGCTTCTGCTGCTCTCCTCTGCCACCTGCCCCTTGTTGCCACTGCCGCTCCCCTGGCTTGCAGGGCCTTGCTGTGACTTGAACCTTGGGGCAAGCACAGTGTCTGGGAGGGACTGGTGGGGAATGAGGTATGGGCTGGGAGTCAGTAAGGACAGCCTGGGGAGCGTGTGCACTTCCACCATGACAGGGGGGCTTTGTGTGGGCAGCGGGGAGATGGGCATTTCTGCGGGAGGGGCGCACAAGGGCAGGGACCGAGGGCTGCTGAGAGCAGAGGCAGCGTGAGCTGGATCCGGGGCGGACGCAGCTGTCTCTGGAATCCCACCGGGATCCGCAGCCTGTGCCAGGCAGAGGGTCTGTGGAGTGGAGCCCAGGGAGTCAGAAGGGGCGGGATGGGGAATCCCCCGGGGGCTGGAACTAGGTTTGAAGACCTGGATGTTGGAAACCATCAGGGTTGTGGCTGCCTGGGGCCCCCAGGGTGGCACCGTCGAGACCAGGCGGAAGTTCTTGCGTGGCTGAGGAAGAGTGCTGCAGCGCAGCAAAGGGGGGAGCACACGTCCCGAGCCCTGCTGCCCACCAGCACCAGCCTTGTCACCAGGGGCCTTCAGGGCCTGCTGCTGGGTGGGATCAGATGCCCCCATGTTACCGGGGTCTCCAGGGGGAGGGGTGAAAGCAGGAAAGGCCAGCAAGGGGGGTGCAGCACTAGCGAGGGGCAGGAAGTCTGGCATGGCAGCAGAGGGGGCCAGATGGGGGGAATTTCTCAGCACCATCAAGGCCTCGGCAGCCTCCTTCTGCAGCTGCTCTTCGGAGACGGGAGAGAAGACAAGCCCCCTGGTGCACCTGAGCGGGAGGTGAGCCGAGGAGAAAGGAAGCTGAAAGAGAGCGAAGAGACGATTCCCACATCAGGGGAGGGACAGGCACGCGGATCCAGCTGAGGCCAGGACATAGGCACCCCAGCCCAATAGTATCCCCCCATTACACAGCTGCTGAGGGTGGAGCTGGCTGGTTGGGATACGGGGCCCTGGCTGGTTCTTGGGAAATGAGCCATGGGGCCTTTCCCCTACAGGAGGCTGCAGTTCGAGTCCAGCCCCAGGTCGGCGCTGAATGAAAGATGCCCAGTCGTCTCTCTCTCTATTCCGATCACTGTGTTGGGGCTGGAGCACCACAACACGTTCCTGTGCAGTGGACTCACGCTCCTCAGGGACCGGCTGAGGCCCTGGGAAGCCATGGACACATACTGGAAAGGAAGAAGAGAGCCAGCCGAGTCCGGGATGGATGCCGGAGCTTTACAACCGTCCCCTGAGGGAGCATGTGTCAGCATCACGGGGGACACAAAAGGGGGTCTCTCGGCTGCCATATCTCAGCCCTCTGAGGAGGACAGATCTCAGAGCTACGCACCTGGGCTCCTGGCAGTGTCGACTCCAGGTGGCTGCTCAAATCCATGTTCCCATCCACGGGACTCAGCGCCAGGCGGCTGGAACAGGCAAGAGACAGTGCATCAGAAAACGCTGTGCTTGGCAGCTTGTCTCTCACTCTAAGTCGCTGAACCAAAAGCCGCTGGCTGGGGAGAGTCATTTCAGTGTCTGTTTATGGCCCGTCTCCCATGCCGGGTCCCTGGCTTTCCCATGACATTTACAAATAAACTGTCATGGTGGGAGACACCAGATGGCTCTGGCTGGGAAGCATATACACAGAGTCTTACAGGTTATTTTTCTCTTAATGTGCGAGCAAGTTTTCAGCCTTTGGAGAAATACTGTGGGGTTAGTTTTGTCTGTGCAGATGTCAGTGACAAGCTCTGTTCCAGGACTGGGTGCACGCAGTGCAAATAAAAGATGTTACTGTGACGAACTGGGACTGTTCTTACTGTGGTCTGTGAATGCTGACAGGGGAGTGTGGCTAGGATAGTCTGCATTGGGGGATGGGAGACTGACCGACGGAGAATACCTGAGCATGTAACATGAGAACCCAGGAAGGGGTTAGAGGCCAGGTGACACCTCTGCCCGGGAAACTAAACAAAGGCTGTGGGAGGGGTCGCTGAAGGGAGGGTTTCAGGAGCTGGCTGGTGATGTGGCTGGCAGGGAGACAGGGCTCTGTCCTCCCAAGGGGGCTGGAGTGCCTGGGACCCCAAGATGGAACTAACTGAGGGGGGTCCTGTTGTCTGTGCCTGCAAGACCTGTCTTGGACTGTGTTCCTGTCATCTAAATAAACCTTCCGCTTTACTGGCTGGCTGAGAGTCATGGTGAATCGCAGGAAGCCGGGGGGGCAGGGCCCTGAGTCCCCCATACTCCGTGACAGTTACCCATAGAGAATACCCAGACTCCATGTCAGTGATTTCTCCTCCACGAGGAAGGTGACCTGCACAGCCGAGGGGTAATGCTGATGTTGGCAATGAGATACCAGTGCTGAAAGAAGGGGTAACAGCACTCTATGGAAATCTTTCCAGCTAGAGCCACATTAACCTCTGGCCCTTTAAGAGGAGATGGTTCCAGGCATGTGTGACACCCTTAGCTCACCTCCCCAGGTGGAGAAAATTAGCAAAGTCACATGATGACAGGCAGGTCATGTGGCTAGATCAGGCCTCTGACAGAAGCCTGTGGAGAAAGAGAAGAGAGGCTCTAGAGTAGGGTTACCATACGTCCTCTTTTTCCCGGACATGTCCGGCTTTTCAGCACTCAAACCCCCGTCCGGGGGGAATTGCCAAAAAGCCGAACATGTCCGGGAAAATGGCGGCTCTGCTCCTCCCCTGACTCTTCAGCTCTGTTTAAGAGCCGAGCTGCCCGAGCACTATGGGCTTCAGGCAGCCCCCTTGCCTCCGGACCCCAGCCGCTGGCCGGGCACTTCCCCTCCCGGGCTCCGGCGGCGCAGGGTCCGGAGGCACGGGGGCTGCCCGAAGCCGGTAGCGCTGGGGCAGCTCGGCTCTTAAACAGAGCCGAAGAGTCAGGGGAGGAGCAGAGCCTCCAGCCGCGGCGGCTCTGCTCCTCCCCGACTCTTCGGCTCTGTTTAAGAGCCGAGCGCTACGGGCTTTGGGCAGCCCCCATACCTCCGGATCCTGCGCCGCCGGAGCCCGGGAGGGGAAGTGCCCGGCTGGGGGCGCAGGGTCCGGAGGCACGGGGGCTGCCCGAAGCCGGTAGCGCTCGGGCAGCCCGGCTCTTAAACAGAGCCAAAGAGTCAGCGGAGGAGCAGAGCCTCCGCGGCTCTGCTCCTCCCCTGACTCTTCGGCTCTGTTTAAGAGCCGGGCATGGGGGCTGCCCGAAGCCGGTAGCGCTCGGGCAGCCCGGCTCTTAAACAGAGCCGGGCTGCCCGAGCGCTACCGGCTTCGGGCAGCCCCCATGCCTAGGGACCCTGCGCCGCCGGAGCCTGGGAGGGGAAGTGCCCGGCTGGGGGCGCAGGGTCCGGAGGCATGGGGGCTGCCCGAAGCCCAAGCGCTACCGGCTTCACCGTTTGCCGGGCAGCCTCCAGACCCTGCGCCCCCGGCTGGGCGCTTCCCCTCCCGGGCTCCAGCTGCGCTGGGGAAGCGCCGGCCGGGGGCGCAGGGTCTGGGGGCTGCCCGGCAAACCGTGAAGCCAGTAGCGCTCGGGCAGCCCTTTCCCCGTGGCTGGGAGTGGGAGGGAGGAGGGGGCGGAGTTAGGGCGGGGAAGGGGCGGAGTTGGGGCCGGGGGTGGGGAAATGGGCGGGGCCAGGGCCCGTGGAGGGTCCTCTTTTTTTATTTTTTAAATATGGTAACCCTACTCTAGAGCAGTTTTCAAACATTTTTTCTGGTGACCCAGCTGAAGAAAATTGTTGATGCCCATGACCCAACGGAGCTGCTCTCGGTCAGTGGGCGTGCGGAGCCGGTGTTCGGGGTGAGGGCAGCGTGCAGAGCCTTGTGGCCCCCCCGCCTAGGAGCCGTACCTGCTGCTGGCCGCTTCCGGGGTGCAGCAAGGTGTCAGAACAAGTAGGGACTAGCCTGCCTTAGTCGGGCAGCACCGCTGATGGGACTTTTAACGGCCCAGTCGGCAGTGCTGACCAGAGCCGCCGCGACCCGGTGCCTTACATTCTACAACCCAGTACTGGGTCGCGACCCACAGTTTGAAAACCAGTGCTCTGGAGAGCCTTGGGGTGGGAGGCCAGGGGAGAGAGGACAGACCCTCAGGAAGGAGTGCTGTGCCCAGCTTGAGACTAGGCGGGGAAGACTTTTAGGGCTTGTCTACACTGGCAAGTTTTGTTGCCAAAAACTGCCTTTTGGCGACAAAACAGCGATAGCGTATACACTGCAATGGGACTTTTGTCAAAAAAACCCGCCCATTTTTGGTGACAAAAAACTTTCACCCCTGCAAGAGACTTTTGTCTTTTCCACTCCCTTTATTGTCGACAAACAGCAAGTGTAGACACTATGCCTTTTTTTTCGATTTTATTGGCCTCCGGAAAGTGTCCCACAATTCCCATGCTGCCGCTCTGGTCAGCAGTTTGAACTCCACTGCCCTGCTGCCAACCTGCTCCTCCCCCTTGCAAGCCCCGGGAATTTTCAATCTCATTTCCTGCTTGCCGGCTTCCCAGGTGAGCATGGCTGGCTACCGCACCAAACGCGCGCCTGCTTGGACCATCGCTGAGCTGTTGGATCTGATCAGTATATGGGGAGAGGAGTCTGTTCAGTCGCAGCTGCGAGTGACCCGTAGGAATCGGGACACATATGGGCAAATTTCTCGAGGCTTGTGTGAAAAGGGCTATGATCGGGACACACAGCAGTGCAGAGTGAAGATAAAGGAGCTGAGGCAGGCGTACCATAAAGTGTGGGAGGCAAATCATCGCTCCGGTGGTGCACCTAAGACCTGCCGCTTCTATAAGGAGCTGAATGCTATCCTCGGTGGTGACCCCACCTCCATCGCCGATTGTCCCATGGATACTTCGGAGGCAGCAGAAAGAGGGGGTAACCCGGAGGCTGAAATTCTGGATGAAGAAGTCGAGCTAGAAGAGGACGTGGAGCTCCCATCAAGGTCGCCCAGTGGGGCAGGCAGCCAGGAACTTTTCTCCAGAAGTGCTGTACGTGGAGCAGGAAGCAGATGAGACGCCGGGTAAGTTGCTGTGGCTTGTGTAGGGAATCAAAAAGTGGGAGGCACGTAGTGTTCTCTGTGAGCTGGACGTTGCACTGTGTAGCTAATCTGCATGGCTAAGCAGGGTATTGATGGACATCGAGAGCTGCAGGGAATCCTCCAGAGAGAGGCTCTGGAAAGTTTCCAAGAGGTACTTGTTAATCCTCTGCCACAGATTCCAAGGGATTGCAGCCTTGTTGTTTCCCCCATTGTAGGAAACTGTCCCCTGCCATTTAGCAATCGCTGGGGCTGGGACCAAAGCGGCACATAGCTGAGCTGCATATAGACCGGGGTGAAAGCCGCAAGCATTCAGCAGCTGTGCCCTGGTTTCTCTGGTCACCTGCAGCAGCGAGATGTCAGCCAGCGGTTGGCCGCCTGTGAAAAAGTGTGGGATCATTTTAGAATGAGTTCCCTGCAAAGCTGCCCTGCAAGCCATGACCGTTTTGTCTGTACGCACAACCGCCTTCCCCCCACTCCCGACACTCACCATGATTGGGGTGCTTGCGGAGCTGTGTGCCTGCCTAGACTCCGTGAGAAAGTGATAGCTACTAGTTGCAAAAGGCCCTTGTTACTGAAATGTTTCAATCATTGGCTGGAATGTTACAGTCCCTCTTCTGTGAATTGTCCACAGCAGCCGAGACCTCGAGGAACACACCACGCACCCCGCCGACTGGCTTCAGCAGATAAGGAAGACGCCAAGACGCAGCAAAGACGACATGTTCAGGGAAGTGCTGCAGCGCGATGAGAGACAGACCAGGGACAGAATAAAGAATGCAGTATTTGCGAGGCAAGCAACAGAGCGGATGATAAAAGTTATGGAGGATCAGACAGAGATTCTCAAGTCTCTGATGCAGCTGCAGACTGAGCAGATCCGTGGTCGACCTCCACTGCAGCACATGCACAATTCTTTGCCAACCCCACCCCCCTCTGTGCCCACACATTCCTTTTCACTTCACAGCACTCCTGAGTTTCCCCATCACTCCACCTCCTGTCACAGCTTGCACAATGATAGCTGGAGCTACACACAGTTGTGAGGTTTTACCCTTCTTAACAATAAATAAAGGCCAAGGTATTTAATGGTACAGCGTTTTTATTCTGTGTTCTACAAAGGCGTATAGCAATCAATTCACTCTCGGGAACAGACCTCTAAATCATTTTGTTGCATAGATCTTGGGCCCCAAAATTGTACATGGATGCACCAGAGAAGCAACTCCAAAGCAGACATGTGTTAGTGCCCCTCATTGTCCAAGCGGTTCCTCAAAGCCTCTCTGATGTTAATAGCAGCCCTCTGGGCTCCTCTGACAGCCCTAGCATCTGGCTGTTCAAACTGTGCAGCCAAGCGCTCTGCCTCAGTGCTCCACACCCAGGGCCGGCTCCAGGCACCAGCTTGCCAAGCAGGTGCTTAGGGCGGCCACTCCGGAGAGGGGCGGCACGTCCAGCTATTCGGCGGCAATTCGGCGGACGGTCCCTCACTCTGGCTCGGAGCGAAGGACCTCCTGCCGAATTGCCGCCACAGATCGCGATTGCGATCGCAGCTTTTGTTTGTTTGTTTGTTTGTTTGTTGCACCGCTTGGGGCGGCAAAAACCCTCGAGCCGGCCCTGTCCACACCTGAGCAAACATTTCACCCTTAGATTCATACAGATTATGCAAAGTGCCGCACGCGGCTATGACCGGGAATATTATCCTTGGTAAGGTCTAGCCTGCCATTGAGACACCTCCAGCGAGCTTTCAAACGGCCAAAGGCACATTCGACTACCATGCGGCGCCTGTTAAAACGCTCCTTGCTGCTGTCCTGAGACAGGGCTGTAAGGGGTAAGCTGGATCTCCCAGGATTACTATGGGCATTTCCACATCCCGCACTGTGATCTTGAGGTCTGGAAAGAAATTCCCCGCCTGCAGCTTTCTGTAAGGGCCACTGTTCCTGAAGATGCGTGCGTCATGCACCTTTCCAGACCAGCCTGCATTGATGTCCGTGAAACATCCCTGTTGATCCACAAGTGCCTGCAACACCATGGAGAAGTATCCCTTCCTATTGCTGTACTCAGAGGCAAGGTGGTCTGGCGCTAAAATTGGAATGTGTGTGCCATCAATCGCCCCGCCACAGTTAGGGAAACCCATCTCTGCAAAGCCATCCACTATTTCATGCACATTTCCCAGAGTCACGGTCCTCCGCAGCAGGATGCGATTTATTGCCCTGCACACTTGGAGTAATACAGCCCCAACAGTGGACTTCCCCTCTCCAAATTGATTTGCGACTGACCGGTAGCAGTCTGGATTTGCTAGCTTCCACACCGCGATCGCAAAACACTTCTCTGACGAAAGGGCAGCTCTCAATCTGGTGTCCTTGCGCCGCAGGTCGGGGGTCAGCTCAGCACACAGCTCCAGGAAGGTTGCTTTATGCATCCGAAAGTTCTGTACCCACTGGTCTTCATCCCACACCTGCATGACAATGCGATCCCACCAATAAGTGCTTGTTTCCCTAGCCCAAAAGCGACAGTCTACCATATGCAGCTGCTCTGTGAATGCCAAAAGCAGTGATAAGTTGCTGCTGTCCATATCGCACTCGGGTGCCTGCGATTCATCCTCTGTCAGTAACTTTGCGAGTAACTCTACTGCCATGCGCGATGTCTTCACGACAGTTAACAGCACATAGGAGAGAAGTGCGGGATCCAGCCTCTCTCACTGCAGATGCTGGCGCGCACTATAAAGACTGACAATTGGAAAAATGGCGCAAAAGGAAGCCAGAAGCCATTGGAGGGCTGGGACACAAAGCGGTGCATGACGGGACATTTTGCACGTCCCAGGATGCGCCGTGCTCCGTTTCCGCCTTCCCACAACACCTAGCGACAGATGGTGTCACCAGGCACTGTGGGATACATACCCACAGTGCATTGCTCACACTGTCGATAAGGGTGCCCCGAATGTGGACATGATCTGTCGACGGGGGGGCAAATGTAGACTCACTTTGGCGACTTTGCTTTTGTCGATTTTTTCATGTTGATATTAGTTTCATCAACAAAACTTGCCAGTGTAGACAAGCCCTTATTTTGAACCCCCGGAAGGGGTGGACTTGTTTCTTTTATGTCTTAGCTGCAGAATGAAGAAGCTGCAGCAGCCAAAGCAGGCTGGATAATTGGGAGATCCAACCTGCATGAGGGGGAACTGAGGCAGCAGCTAGCCTGAAACTAGATCAGGCTGGTGGCACTGCTACACCTGCACTGAGGGTTGAAAGTTGATGGAGGCCCCCTGTCTTCACCACGGGGACCAATAGGTGGATTGCCTTAGCCTCTGGCTAGCCCCCAAGCCCTCCCCATGTGTGATTAACCAGACGTGTGGCTATTGGTATGTGTAAACATGGCTGCTCTCTCACCACACAGCTCTGTTCCGGGGGCAGGTGTTGGGTTTGCTGCTTACAGAGTAGAACTGGTCTAGGCTGGCATTTAGTGGGACCAGGCAGGAAAGGGGATGGCTCTGGAGTATCTTAGGCTGCCTCCAGCCCGCAGATATTGAAATACTCCAATTCAGAAGTCGTTTCCCATGCGATTTCAGGTTGCTTCTTTTACACGCTGTGAACATGCTCCAGGCAGGGCTGCTGGCCCTGCAGAAATACACACCCAAGCAGTTCAGTGGATGCAGAGGCTGCTGGTGGGAGCCAGGGGGGGCTTGGTGCCTGCTGGAGCAGCCGTCCTGGGACTGCCACGAGACCCCCTGGGGCATGTGTCACCTTGCCGCCATCACAACCTGCCAGACAAATACGAGCTGATGTCAGTCAGAGCTGAGCAGCTGAGGAGCCAGCAGTGGAGGCAGCTGGGGCTACGGACAGTGTTGACAAGGTGATGCATTCTCCTCCCGGCTGAGGAGAGTTGCACAGCCGCAGCCTGGCTGTGCCCAGCTTTACAGAGGAGCTGTCGCACTGACAGAACCCACAGAGTCATCTAGCTCAGTATCCCTCGCCCCAGAGCAGGGCAGTGGCCTCGGCTAGCCAGGTATCACTCCCTTTTCTTGCTGTGACTGGTCAGACCCACGGCCTGGTATCCTCCCACTATCCCTGCCACCTCAGTAGCTCAGCACCTCCATATCCCTGACCCCCAGATCAGACCAGTGAGCCCCTGAGTCCAGCCCAATCCTCCCCGCCCTGTCTGTAACCTTTCATCCTGCATCGTAAAGAGACAAGGAAACACCAGAGGGCACTTAGGCCCCGGGGCTTGTATTCGTGTCATCCTGGAGATGGGGCTACCCACCTGGGTGAGCTGAGAAGCAAAGGGGAGGCTCCTGGGGCAACGCCTGGCAGAGGACGGGTGGTGGCAGGGGAAGAGCTGGCAGGAACCAAGGTGCGTAGGGTGGCTGGCATTCTCCAAGGGGCCAGGGCAGCTGAGTCACCTCAGGCTGGTGGGGAAGAGGCAGCCAAGGGCTTTCCTAGAAAGCAATGCAGAGGACACGTGCATACGACTCAGGAAACAGGCAGCTGCTTGGAAACAGCAAACACTGGGATGCAGCAGCCTGATCACACGGAGGAGCTCAAACCCCTCTGTAAGGGAATTCCCCACGTCAGGGGACTGGCAGCGTCAAGGGGAATTGAGAAATGGGATATGGGCCCTTTCCCTTCCAGGGGCACCTTGGTTAGCAGGACTAGATGGTTCTGGGGGCATGTGGAATGGATTAAGGGGCCTTTTGCCTCTAGGGGGTGCTGGTTCCAATCCAGACCAAAGTTAGTGGGACTGGATGGGCCTGGGGGGTGATGGAATGGGTTGTGGGGCCTTCCCCTCTATGGGGCACCAACTCCAATCCATACTGGGGTTAGAAGGACTGGGTGAGTTGGGGGTGTTAGGTTATGGGGCCTTCCCCTCTATGGGGCACCAACTGACTAGGGTTACCATACATCCGGATTTTCCCGGACATGTCCGGTTTTTTGGTCGTCAAATCCCCATCCAGGGGGAAATTCCAAAAGCTGGACATGTCCGGGAAAATAGGGAGGGGTCGTGGGGCTTGGATCCGTGCTGGGGCCGGAGCCGGAGCCGCTGGGGCCGGCGGTGCTTGGCCGCCGGCCGGCACCGCTCGGCCGGGGCCGGACGGGCCGGTGCCCCGGGGCCCGATCCGAGCTGGAGTTGCCGGGGCCGGAGCTGCTCGGCCGGTGCCCCGGGGCCGGAGCCGTTTGGCTGGGGACGGTGCCCCGGGGCTGGAGCCACTCGGCTGGGGACGGTGCCTGTGCCCCGGGGCCCAAGCCGAGCTGGAACCGCCGGGGCCGGGGCGGGCCGGAGCCGCACAGCCGGGGCCAGCGCGCTCGGCCGGAACCAGGGCCGGTGCCCCGGGGCCCGAGCCGTGCCGGGCCAGAGCCGCTCGGCCGGGGCCGGTGCCCCGGGGCCCGAGCCGAGCTGGAACCGCCGGGGCCGGGGCGGGCCGGGGCTGGCGTGCTCGGCTGGAACTGGGGCTCGCACCCCAGGGCCCGAGCCAAGCCGGGCCCGAGCTGCTCGGCCAGGGGGCCGGACTGGGCCGCGCCTCCTCGCGCCCCCCTGCCCCAGCTTACCTGCTGCCTCCCTGTTTTAGGCTTCCCGTGAACATTTGATTCGCGGGAAGCAGGGGAGGGGGAGGAGCAGGGGGGTGGAGCGTTCAGGGGAGGGGCGGAGTTGGGGCGGGGACTTTGGGGAAGGGGCGGAGTTGGGGTGGGGAAGGGGGCGGAGTGGGGGTGGGGGCGGGGCCCCTTGGAGTTTCCTCTTTTTGTTATTTTAAAAAATGGTAACCCTAACCAACTCCAATCCATACTGGGGTTAGAAGGACTGGGTGAGTTGGGGGTGTTGGGTTGTGAGGCCTTCCCCTCTATGGGGCACCAACTCTAATCCATACTGGGGTTAGAAGGACTGGGTGAGAAGGGGGTGTTGGGTTATGGGGCCTTCCCCTCTGTGGGGCACCAGTTCAAATCCTATCAGGCCCAGCACCTCGGGGCCACATGCAATACTCTTCCCCTTCATCACCCTTCTGGCAGGTTGATGACTCCAGTGGTTGGTGGGCCCTGCAGTCCCCTGATGGGTATGTCCAGCCGTGGAGCCCGGCTCGGCATTTTCCTTTGCGGCTGCGGAAGGAGGAGAGCGTGTGAAGAGAAGCTGGATGTGAGCTCTGATGTCGCCCTGAAGTGAGCAGGGGGCCATTAGCCCGTCTGCAGGTGGTGGGGGGTAGATACACACCTGCGGCTGCTTGCTCCTTTGGCTTGGCCCCTTCACAGGGATTGGCCAAGCCCAGAGAGGCCGCGGCACGGCCATCCCTGAGCCGCAGCAAACCCCTGGCCAGCTGCTTCCTCAGCTCCGTCTCCTGCTGCCTGCGCAGGGCCACCTGGGCAGCCATGACACGCCGGCGCTGCCTGTAGGGGAGCAGAGAGAAGGCAGTGCAAACCCAGACCTCCCGCACGGGTGTCTCCTAAAATTGGGCATTGGGGCCAGACTGACTGCCGGGGAGAGCCCCCCCACCCCGCTCCCTGCAGCACCGGTCCCCCAGCCCTATGCTGGGGCATTGGGGCCAACTCTGACTGCCAGAGGAGAGCCCCCCCCAGAACCACGCTGGGGCATTGGGCCAGCCCTGACTGCCAGGGGAGGGTGCCCCCTACTGAGCCCCCACCCTGCTCCCTGCAGCACAGTGCCCCTAGTATTGGGCTCGGCACTGACTCCGTGGGGAGAACGCCCCGGCACGTACATAATGAGGATGCACTTGTCACACTGGCAGCCCTGGTACTGGCAGCCCTTCTTGTGGCCCTTGAGCAGGACCCGGATGCCATGGTTGCGGCAGCGGGCACAGGTCGGGGAGCGGGCGGGGGCAGGTGGGGCACATTCGTCCTGGACACTGCCGTCATCTGTGGTGGAGTCCGAGGGGCAGCACTGAATGCGTGGCCTTGCCGTGGCGGAGGGGTCGCCGCTCTCCTCCATGGTCCGTGAGCCTGAGGGGGGAGCAGTGAGTGAACACAAGGGCCATTCCTGACCCCAGGTACAGAGCCCAGGCCCTAGGCATCTCCATAGCTGCTCAGCTCAGACAAAGCGGGGGGCTGGGGCTCTGCCTCAGGATCTGCCCCCAACCCGCCTCATCTTGTGCACCAAGGTTATGGCTTGTGTCAGGCTCACGATCATATATGGGCCATGCAACCTGCACCCCTGGCCGACCCATTTTCACTCTGGCCCAAACACGCTACCTCCCACACAATTCTGCGGCAAAGGGGTGGCACTGTTGGGAGAGTGGGGAGGCAGGGGGCGGTAGTTGTTCCAGGGCGGCGCTGTTGGCTGCACGGGAGTTGACGTCCCTATGCGGTGGCCAGGGTTGCTTTGATGTCACAGCGGGGCATCTGTTGAGGAAGCACAGGTGGGGATGGGGAATGGTGCCACTTGTGGCTAGGTGGGTGAGAGTTCTTCTGTGGGGGCGGCAGACAGGGTAAGTCACCATAGAGTGGATGTTTAGGGGGGTTGCTGTCGCCATGAGCCTAGCGTGGCCTGGCATCACTATGAGGGAAGAATCTTTTGCAAGGCAGCTGTTGAGGGGTTGATGTCAGGATGGGGCGACTGCTGGGGCGGGGGTCTCCCGTGGGGTGGCTGTGATGGGATTGGTGTTAGGATGGGTGATTGTTGGGGCAGGGGTCTCCTGTGGAGTAGCTCTGGGGTGCTGATGTCAGGATGGGGTGACTGTTGGGGCGGGGGTCTCCTGTGGAGTAGCTGTGGGTGAGTTGATGTCAAGATGGGATGACTGTTGGGGTGACAGTCTCCTGTGGAGTAGCTGTGGGGGGCGGGTTGACATCACCACCGGGCTGCTCTTGGAGGGGTGTTTTTTGGGGGGGCTGACATCCCCTCCATGTGACGCGGCTGTGGAAGGTTTGGCACCACTGGCACTGGGTCGGTGTCAGGGGGTGTCTTCTGTGGGATAGCTGTGGGGGTTTGACATCCCCTTGGGATGAGGCAGCTGTGGCAGAGTTCATGTCACTACAGGAGGTTGCTGGGGGGCATCTTCTGTAGGACAGTGGTTTGTAGGTGGAGGGGAAGTTAAGGTCACCATGAGGAGGCTGTTTGGGTGTCTTCTGTGGCCAGGTTGACAATCATGCTGCGGTGGGTGGAGGTGTTGGCGTCACCACAGGGAGGTTGTTGGTGGGGGCATGTCTCCTATAGGCATGTCCCCATGGCACCATAGGGAGGTTTTTGGAGAGGGTATACATCTCCTGTAAGGTGACTTGGGGGGGGGGGGGCATCGACGTCACTTCTCCCAGGGACATCGCCATGGGAGGTTGATATCCTCTCAGGGGGGATGGCTGTGGAGGGGTTGATGTCGCCATCAGAGGTTGATATCCCTTTGGAGGGTGGTGGTGGAGGGGTTGACATTGTGTGTGCGGTTGTGTGTGCGGACGTCTCCCAGGGACATCGCCATTGGAGGTTGATATCCTCTCAAGGGGGGATGGCTGTGCAGGGGTTGACGTTGCCAGGGGTGGCTGTGTGGGGATGTCTCCCAGGGAACGGTGTTGCCTTTGCCGTGGGGGGTTGATATCCCTGGGGCGGTGGCTATTGCCAGCCAAGTGCTGGCTGTGCACTGGGGTTGACATGACCGCAGGAAGAATGGCCTGGCTCTATGGGGGGCAGGCCCTGGTACCTCAGGGCTCATGAATTTGCAGAGGGCTCTATGCTGGCCCCTTCCCCCTACACTGACTGAACCTAACCAACCCTGCCTGCCCCGAGAGCCAAGGAGCCAATCACAGCGCCTCTTTCAGCCGCCTTTCACGAGTGGACCAATCGCCCCTCTCCTTTCGTCTCACTTTCTAGCGGGTGTCCAATCAGAGGCGATAACCCTTTTCCCGCCTTTGGGCAGCTAATCAGGCTCGCGCTCCCCTCAGGGAACAGGGTGGCTCGAGCGGCCGCTCCATTCCCGCGCTCCCTGGGAGCCAGCCAATCAGCGGCGGATGCGCCTCAGACGGGATAATAGGGGAGGAGGGAACCTCCTGCGGTCGGGACCGAACCATCTAAGGAAAGGGGAAGCCACTGAGCTGAACCATTGTAAACGTAGGAATAGCTGCTTCCTTGTGTACATGGGAGTTAATGAGGAATGAACCATTGTGCAAATGGGGACAGAACCATTTTGGGGGGGGGGGGGGGGATAAAAGGGTAGAGATGGGGACTGAACCACTGCGTAATAGGGGGCTGAAACTCTGACCCATAGAGGTACCATCACCCAGGATGCACATGTCTCTGGAGGGGCCCACCAAGGCAATAATTCCCAGCATGCAATGCTCCAGTGCAGCCCATGGAGCTGGAGTAGTTCCCAGCATGCAATGCGCCAGTGCAGCCAATGGAGGCGGAGTAGTTCCCAGCATGCAATGCGCCAGTGCAGCCAATAGAGGCGGAGTAGTTCCCAGCATGCAATGCGCCAGTGCAGCCCATGGAGCTGGAGTAGTTCCCAGCATGCAATGCGCCAGTGCAGTCAATGGAGGCGGAGTAGTTCCCAGCATGCAATGCGCCAGTGCAGCCCATGGAGGTGAGGGCTGCCAGCAATCACTGCTCCCAGAGGCAATAGCTCCCATCATGCAATGCTGCAATGTAGCCTGTGGGGACGACAGCTCCCAGAATGCACTGCTTCATCTGAGGTTTGGCCTTTGAAAGTGTCATATGCTGCTGGAACCCAGGGAGGTAAAGCGCTCCCAGAATGCACTGCTCCCACATGACCTAGGGAGGGGACAGTTCCCAGCAGGCATTGCTTCTGTGGGGCTCATGAAGGCAACTGCTCCCAGCATGCACCACTGCAGAGCGGCCCATGGAGGTGGCAGCTCCCAGCATGCACCACTGCAGAGCGGCCCATGGAGGTGGCAGCTCCCAGCATGCTGTGCTGCAGCCTGGCCCAGCAGAAATGACAGAGTCGTCTTAGCCCCAAGGCCAGGACCGTTTTCCCTGGGTTGGGGCGTTGACCTCAGTTCTCCACTAAACCCCCGCTGGGGGACTCAGTTCAGCTAAGCCTCTCACTCCCTTTGCACAGTCAGCGGGTAAGACATTGCCCTTAACTTCCTGTCCCAAAGTGCTACTGGTCATGGTGGTAAGTTGTTGCCATGCCCCACCCCAGAGGGGCCGCGTCCCTGCGCCGGGTGAGGGGTCCCCGTATAACCAACCCTGCCCCACCCCAGAGGGGCTGCGTCCTGCGCTGGGAGAGGGGGTGTCTGCACGGGGGGCTGCCAGTCTAGCGTTTGTTCAGCAGCGGGGGCGGGGGAATCGTTTCTCGTTCTCATTTAGTTACTGATAGTGGCAGCAGTGACATGAGCAATAACAGAGCAGTGCTGAACACAGAGCTTCAAACTCCCCTCCCCGAGCCAGGGAGAGAACCCAGGAGTCCTGGACCCCACCCCCATCCCCGAGCCAGGCTAGAACCCAGGAGTCCTGGCTCTGAGGCCCCCTGCTCTAACCACTAGACCCCATTCCCGTCCCAGAGCTGGGGAGCGAACCCAGGAGTCCTGGCTCCCAGCCCCTGCTGCTCTAATCCCCAAACCCCACTCCCCTCCCAGAAGTGGGGAGAGAACCCAGGAGTCCTGGCTCCCCACCTCCTCCTGTAGGATCACTGATTTAACACAGCCCCACTGTGCGTGAGAAGAGGAATCTGCAGCAATGAAAGCGAAAGCCGTGCTGCATAACCCTGACCTTGCTTTCCCCTGCCCAGGGACATTTGTGACCTTCCTGCACTCTGAGACTCCTTGGGCAGGGCGCCAGCCAGGTTTGAGCCAGAGCTCCTGGGTTTTTTCTCAGAACGAGGAGGGGAGTGGAATCTAGTGATTAGAGTGGGGGGCTGGGAGCCAGGACTCCTGGGTTCTGTCCTAGCTCTGGGAGGGGAGTGGGGTCTGGTGGGTTAGAGCGGGGGGCTGGGCGCCAGGACTCCTGGGTTCTGTCCTAGCTCTGGGAGGGGAGTGGGGGCTGGTGGGTTAGAGCGGGGGGATGGGAGCCAGGACTCCTGGGTTCTATTCCAGCTCGAGGAGGGGAGTGGGGGCTGGTGGGTTAGAGCGGGGGGCTGGGCGCCAGGACTCCTGGGTTCTGTCCTAGCTCTGGGAGGGGAGTGGGGGCTGGTGGGTTAGAGCGGGGGGATGGGAGCCAGGACTCCTGGGTTCTATTCCAGCTTGAGGAGGGGAGGGGAGTCTGGTGGGTTGGGGGACTGGGGACTGGAACCCATGGGGTTTCCTCCTGGGTCATATTGGCAGAGACCCAGGGGGAGGTTCACGTTCCTCTCTGGCAGGGAGCACTTGCAAGTTTAAACTAGTGTCCATGGTGCCGTCTCTGTCACTTGAGTCTGTAACCCGCGATTTGGGGCCGTCACTGACTCAGCCGGAGGTTGGGGCCTGTTACAGGAGGGGGTGGGTGAGGTTCTGTGGCCTGTGAGGTGTCAGACTAGAAAGATGATCATGATGGTTCCTTCTCACCTTAAAGGCTATGGGTGCTATCCCAGCTCTGGGAGGGGAGTGGGGTATGGTGGGTTTGAGCAGGGGGGGCTGGGATCTGTCTGCAGCCCTGCCTTTGACTCCTTGTGTGACTTTGGCCCAGTCGCTGCTTCATGCCTCAGTTTCCCCCTCTTTAAAACAGGGCTAGTCAGCTCCCTGCAGAAGGCCTGTGTGGCTGGAGAGCGGGTCCTTTCTGCCCCCTCCTTGCGCAGAGCGGGTGTCCTGCGGTGGGCCTGGTGCTGGTGGTCCCAGCTGGCTCCCAACCGTGGCCCCTCCAGAAGCCAACTGGCATCCCCGCTGCACTGCCTCTGGTGTAACACTGCCTTCTCTCCCCCAGCCCCGTGCACCCGACCCCCACGGACGCCATGGAGCCCGTCTGCCTGGTAGAGCCGGTGCCCAGCTCTGGTGCCCTGCGGGTGAACCCGGCCGCCCTGGGCCTGCTCCGAGGCCTCACCCGGCCCCTCCACGTCCTCGCCGTCTTCGGGCCCTGTGGCACCGGGAAATCCTTCCTCATGGACCGGCTGGCGGGGCAGGGCGAAGGTGAAGGGTCCCCATTGCTCCCCCTTCCCTCTGCCTGCGCCTCCACCATTCCCCTGTGCCCCCCGCCTGGGCCTCCCCCAAGTCCCCTCCTGGGCCTCCCCAACCCCTCGCTTGGGCCTCCAGAACCCCTGCCTCCCCTGATCCTCCGCCTGGGCCTCCCCTGATCCTCCGCCGGCACCTCCCCGACCCCCCTCTCCCCACAGCCCCCACTCAGTGCCCCTCTCTGTCCCCACAGGTTTCCCCCGCTCCCCGGGGATCTGGGTGTGGTGCCTGCCCCACCCGACTCAGCCTGACCAGGCCCTGGTGCTGCTGGACACAGAGGGATTCACCGAGCAAGAGGTAGTAGTGTCTAGTGGTTAGAGTGTGTGTGTGTGTGGGGGGGGAAGGGAGTGGGGTCTGGTGGGTTAGAGCAGAGGGGGGTGGCAGCCAGGACTCCTGGGTTCTCTCCGGCTCTGGGAGGGCAGTGGGGGGCCATGGTTAGAGGGCGGGGGCTGGGAGCCAGGACTCCTGGGTTCTCTCCGGCTCTGGGAGGGCAGTGGGGGGCCGTGGTTGCGGGGCAGGGGGAGCTGGCAGCCAGGACTCCTGGGTTCTCTCCGGCTCTGGGAGGGCAGTGGGGGGCCATGGTTAGAGGGCGGGGGGCTGGGAGCCAGGACTCCTGGGTTCTCTCCAGCTCTGGGAGGGCAGTGGGGGGCCGTGGTTAGAGGGGGGGGAGCTGGCAGCCAGGACTCCAGGGTTCTCTCCCGGCTCTGGGAGGGCAGTGGGGGGCCGTGGTTAGACCCGCTGCTCATGTGCCTCTCGCTGCCGTTGCAGGGCGATGAGACGAAGCTCTCCCGACTCTTCCTCCTGAACGTGGTGCTCAGCAGCGTCTTTGTCTATAACACCAGGAGTGAGGGCGACCCCCAGAGGCAGCTCGACCGCCTGACGTATCCTTCCCAGCACGGCCCCCACCCTGCTCTGGGGCCGGATCGGGGCCGGCGCCCCTGACGGGGAAAGGCCTCGTGTCCCATTCCCTGCCCCTCTGGGCCAGCTGGTCCCCCCACCCTGGGGTCAGATCAGAGTCGGCGCCCCCTATAGGAGAACATAAGAATGGCCAGACTGGGTCAGACCAAAGGTCCATCTAGCCCAGTATCCTGTCTGCCAACAGTGGCCAGTGACAGGTGCCCCCGAGGGAATGAACAGAACGGAATCATCAAGTGATCCATCCCCTGTCGCCCATTCCCAGCTCCTGGCAAACAGAGGCTAGGGACACCATCCCTGCCCGTCCTGGCTAATAGCCATTGATGGACCTATTCTCCATGAATTTATCTAGCTCCCGTTTGAACCCCGTTATAGTATTGGCCTTCACAACACCTTCTGGCAAGGAGTTCCAGAGGTTGACAGTGCGTTGGGTGAAGAAATACTTTCTTGTGTTTGTTTTAAACCTGCGATCTATTAATTTCATTTGGTGGCCCCTTGTTCTTGTGTTATGAGAAGGAGTAAATAACACTTCCTTATTTACTTTCTCCACACCACTCATGATTTTATAGACCTCTATCATATCCCCCCTTAGTCGTCTCTTTTCCAAGCTGAAAAGTCCCAGTCTTATTAATCTCTCTTCATACGGAAGCCGTTCCAGACCCCTAATCATTTTTGTTGCCCTTTTCTGAACCTTTTCCAACTCCAATATATCTTTTTTGATGCGACCATATCTGCACACAGTATTCAAGGTGTGGGCGTACCATGGATTTATATAGAGGCAATATGATATTTTCTGTCTTATTATTTATCCCTTTCTTGATGATTCCCAACATTCTGTTCGCTTTTTTGACGGCTGCTGCACATTCAATGCATGATTTCAGAGAACTATCCACAATGACTCCAAGATCTCTTTCTTGAGGGGTAACAGCTAATTTAGACCCCATCATTGTATGATGGCCTCATGTCCCATTCTCTGCTCCTCTGTGCCAGCTGGTCCCCCCACCTTGGGGCTGGATCAGGGCCGGCGCCCCCTAGAGGGAAAAGTCCCCCTCTCCCATTTCCTACCCCCCTGAGCCAGCCAGTCCCTGCCCTGCGGCTGGGTTGGGACTGATGCCCCTGGAGGGTAAAGGCCCCGTGCCCCATACCCAGGGCCGGCTCCAGGCACCAGCTTAGCAAGCAGGTGCTTGGGGCGGCCACTCCGGAGAGGGCTGGCACGTCCAGCTATTCGGCGGCAATTCGGTGGACGGTCCCTCACTCCCGCTCGGAGCGAAGGACCTCCCGCCGCATTGCCGCAGACCGCGATCGCGGCTTTTTTTTTTTTTTTTGGCTGCTTGGGGCGGCAAAAACCCTGGAGCCGGCCCTGCCCATACCCTCCCCCCTGAGCTAGCCAGTTCCTTGCCCTGGGGCCGGATGGGAACTGGTGACCCAGAGGGGAAAGGCCCCATGTCCCATTCGCCCCACCCTGCTCCACCCCCGCCTAGTTCGGTTCCCGTCGCTCGGCCCTCTCTTTTCCTTCACGGCGCCCCCTGCAGGTACGTGAGGGATCTGCCCCGGGTGGTGCGAGTGCTGGACGAGTACTCCTGGGAGAATAGCTTCCTCCTGAGCAGCGTGCTGCCCGACTTCGTGTGGTGCCTGCGGGACGTGGCGCCCGACCCCTGCCTGGACGAGGTGCTGGAAGCCACGGACCACGAGCTGGACTCGGCTCTCAGCTCCCCGCAAGGTGCATGGCCATCGGGGCCCTTCCCCCAGGGGAGAGGAACCCCGGCGTCCGGGCTGGTCCCCAGCCCAGCTCAGGTTCCATCCTGCCTCCCCAACTCACCCCTGCTGTCTCAGAGGGGTACAGGAGCCTGCTTCACTTCCTGTCCTAAACGAGCACTGGTGTGAAACAGCCTCCGCGCCCTGCCACAGAGGTGGCTGCATCTCCATGATGCACGAGGGGTCCATGTATCAACAGCTTTCGTGCCCTGCCCCAGAGCGGCCACATCTCTGCCCTCAGTGTCCCTTGCCTCTCGGTGTGACCCCAGGGTTCACCCGCCACCCCCCTTTCTCTCGCAGATTCGGAGGACTCCCCGTCCAACTGCATAGAGAGGTTATTCCCCTGCCGGAAGCTGTTCCATTTCTGCTCCCCCTGAGCGGATGGAGGGCACAGCGAGCCGCCGGCTCCCGCAGACCAGCTGCACCCCATGTTCCAGGAGCAGATGGGGCGTTTTAAGGACTACGCCTTGAGCCGGAGCCCGAAGACCGTGGTGGGGAACAGAGTGGTTGATGGGGCGTGTAAGTGTCTGGCTGGGGGTGTGTGGGCAGCCTGTGGGGTGTCTGTACAGCGCCTAGCGCAATGAGGTCATGGGCCTGGGAGCTACCGTAATACACCTAATAAATAGCAATCATAACATATGGCACCTAGCGCAATGGGGTCCTGGGCCCGGCCTGGACACTACCATAATACACCTAATAAATAGCAGTGATAATACTAAGTGAAAAGTCAGGCACCTGGGTACTGCTGGACAAATTTGTTTGGTGACAAATGCAGATTTGGCAGCAGAGACATTTCCTCTGTATTCCCGTTGCTTTCTCCATATTGTTGGTGTGGGGGGAAAAAACCCCAAACTTCCCCAAATGGCAGAAGTCTGGTTTTTGGTTCAAAACAACTTTCCATTTTGAGATTTCCTATTTTATTTCAACCGAAAGACTGCCCCCGAAGGCTGGGGCTCTCGGGGTGTCGGTGGAAGGTCAGGATTTGGGCTTTTCAGTTGGCTGGAAGTTCTGAGCAGTTTTATTCTTTCGTTCGATTCGAAACAATGTGCGTTTTTGGAATTGCCAGGACCCGAGAGCCCGTCGGTCGCCCAGTTCTGGCCCCGGCCTTGGGCTGGAAAATCACCCGCCTCGATGGCTGGGAACAAGGAACTCAGCTGCCTGTAACGATGACGATCCCTGGCTCTTCTCTAGTGCTTCCCAGCCATCCATCTCCAAGGGGTCAGCACCATTGTCCCCCTTGTACAGCAGGGGAAACTGAGGCACAAAGCAGGGCCGTGACTTGCCTCCAGCAGGCCAGCGCAGAGCCCAGGCCGGAACCCAGGAGTCCTAGCCCACCCTGCAGCAGCATCACAAACCTCAGTACCTGAGCCAGACCAGGGCGGAGGGGGAGGGGGTGACTGGACAGGAGCCCCCAGCCCACCGAATCCTGCTCTGTCCCTCTCTCCAGTCCTGGCTGATTTCCTGGAGCGCGTCGTGGACCTGCTGTCCTGGGACGAGTCCGTTCTCTTGAGTGAGCTCTGCAATGACTTGCAGGTGAGGGAGGGGCTGGGCGGAAGCGGGCTGGGCGCTGGACAGGGTGGATTTGATTTAAATCACTAGTCAGGAAGACTCGATTTAATCATGGATTTCTACATAAAAGTGCATTCTTGTTGGTTGTTATAACCTTAATACATATTCTTCACAACTCAGAGATAGATGTAGGTTTCATTTTTAGAAGGTACACACTACACATTTTTAAAGTGATTTATTTTGAAAACTTTTCAGATTAGTTTTACAGCTATATCAGAAAATGAATGATTGGTTATTTCATTTACCAAAGGTAATTGAAGCAGATATTTATGAAGTCATTGGGAGGTGAACTATCTCCAATTCAACAGGTTAATCATTAATATTTGGAGGATTTTCTTGCCATGCTGTATTAAGAGAAGAACATCACCAGACAGACATTTAAATTGCTTTATTTTCTTTCTACACCAGCAGAAGAAGCTACTGCTGTTAAAAGTGAGATTATCACTTCTACAGTCTCTGAATCCAAGTGCTTAAGTGACTTCCACCAGTTCACTGGTGTGACTTTCTTTAAAACATCATCAGCAAACATATATTTCTTGAATGGTTCACCCTTAGCTCTGCAGTTTATTATAGTTGGCATTATGGAGGGATGATTGCTGGATGTCCATGTCATAGCCAACTCCTCTTCTTCAGCAGTTAAGGCTTGACCCTGGTACCGAGTACTGAGACTATTTGCAAGAAAATGAGCTGGAGATAGTGCTTGTCCCATTCGTTTTTTTAATGCTTGTAATTTAACTCTCTCATTGCTTATTTCTCTTTTTAAGATCTCACTCAGTTCCTTCCAAATTTTCCACAGCGTCAGCAATAAAACAGCGATTTCCCTGCATTTTGTTCAAGACCACAGAAATAGGCTTCAGGGCACTCAGCATGTGTTCAACATTTCTCTTAAGCCCAATGTTGAGAATTTGGGCTGTGACAGTGCCATCGATTTTTTCATAATTTTGTTCACAAACTGTCATTAAATTAGGCCAGTTCTTGATATAGTGCTCCAAACAGTCCACTACTGAGTTCCATCGCACGTCTTGTGGGAGAGTTAGCTTGGTTCCTCCCAGTTCTTTCAGAGCAGCTGCTGCAAAGTGGTTGTTACAGAAATATTGTGCAATTTCAACAACATTAGCCTTTATTTCTGGAACACTGAAGTCTTTGGCTAGGAGGTGCATCAAATGAGCACTGCAACCGTATGTTAGCTTGGGACTCTCTTCTAAATTTCTTCTCATCTTGGATACATTTCCAGCATCGTCTGTGACCAAGCTGCGTACTTGACATTGGATTTTTTTTCACAGTTTGTTATAGGTTTTACTGCTACTTCATGTAAGTATTCTGCTGTGTGTGCATTTCCTGATGTATCAATTGTTTCTGTAAGGAAGACATTCCCGTCTTCTGTTGTCACACAAGCACATACAACAGGATCATTGTGGACACTGCTCCACCCATCAAGACTCAGGTTAACAATTTTACCCTCTAGACGTTTTGCTCACTGCTCAATTTCTCTTTCATACACTTTATCCAGCAATTTGCCTGCGATATCGGCTCTGTTGGGTGGATTCTATCCTGGTCTTAATGAGGAACCATATTCATGAAGTGTGGATTCTCAATTATACAGAAAGGAGAGTGTGTTGCATAAACAAACCAGGCAATTTTTTCGTCAATTACCTCTTTTTGTAATCTGCTGGTTCTTATCACAAACTTCTCTATGGTTGTTTCTGGATGATGGAGGGTTTTTCCCTTTTTGCTACAGGTGATCTACTGTGGCTATGTGACACACATGATGTGACTGAAACACTATCATTGGCAGATAACTCTGAAACTATAGAAAATGATGGTGAACTTGAAGGTGGATAGTCTTCAGAATCCTGTATGTTGAGGATGGATTCTCCGAAACAAAATAAGTCAATGCAGTTATTTAATTATTATTACCACACTGCTCATTTAGTGTTCCTCATTGCATTCACCGACACTCAGTACTTTAAAGGTGAAATTATAAAAGGAAGATCTGCTATTTCAGCTATTTATTTTTTATCACAACTGCATCTAAGATGATAGTACCATAGAGTAGCAACTATATTTTTTGCTCAAACATGAGAATTCAAGAATAGTCCAGAAGGAAGACAGGCAGTCCTTAAGAAAAATATATGAAATAAAGTTTACCAACCTGAAGATCCTGCATGTTCAGACGTGTTCCTTTCATCATCTTCAACGCAGCTTCCTCCTGAGAAGGAACACTTCTCATGATGTTGTTTCATTCCGGCAACCAGGCCTTGCATTTCTTTGTTGCACTGTTTGCATTTTGCACGCATGCCTGTCTTACGCACAGGTAGCGGAACTTCATTAAAATATTCCCAAATTGGGTCTCTTTTACGGCCTGCTGCCGTTATAGGTTTTCCCTTCTAGTCAGAGAATGGTATGGTAGATCTCAAATCAATGAAGGTTACACTCAGAAAGACCTCAAGACTTCTGGAATATGCTGCTCACACAGTTTCACTTTCATTTATAGTGCCTGTCCCTCCCTTCTCACATTTATCTCCAGACTTCTTCTCCTTGTCCAGATCTATTGCGCCCCCAACAATCTTCTGTTCATTGAACTTTTTGAAACTTTGCACTTTTAGAGAGAGGTAAGGGGTTGACTCTGTGTACACAAATTTGCAGAGGGACAATGGGGTTGAGGTCTGTTATTTCTCACCTCTCTATATTATTTGTTTATTTATTTAAAAACATTTTAGCTGTTAATTAGCATGTTATCTCTGGAGACACAAATCCACAGTTTGAGAACTGCAAAACTAAGCATCTCCGATGGTATCTTCTAGACTGAGCACTGAGTCCCATTGGGTAGGTAGAAAGATTAACTAAATAATCTATACAGAAGCCTGTGGAACCCCATAAGATTGGGTCCCTAATCCATGAACTATTGGAACTCATTTACAAAACATGACATGACTATATTGTCTCCTACTATAGAATTCGAATTTATAATCCCTAGTCCATGATGAGAGATCTTTGAGCTATAATGTAGCTTAATTAAAACTATCTTTAGATAGTTTTTTTTCTCAAAAAGCATTTTTTCAAAAAACCCGATTTAAATAAAAAAAATAATTAACTTTTATCCACCCAGGTGCTGGGGGATGCAGAGGGGCTCATGCGGGGGCGGGGGTCCGATGGGATCGATGCAATGGGTGGGGGTGGGACGGGCTCCAGTTAATGGAGGGGTTTCCGCTCCCAACAGGAAGGCAGCGATTACTCTGTGGGGTACCCGATGGGGGGGGGGGGTAGTGAGACCCAGCAACTCATGTCACACACGGAACCACTTATAGCCATGGAGCATTGTAGCTAGGTGGGAGCTGGTGCCCCCTAGTGGGGCAGGGCCCCGTGTTCCATTCCCCAACCCCCTGAGCCAGCCAGTCCCCGCCCTGGGGTGCATCGGGGCTGGTGCCCCCTAAAGGGGAAAGGCGCTGAGCGGCTCTGTGGCAGGTGACAGGGTGCGTCAGCCCTTTGCCGGGTGGTGGATCCGGACGCGCTCTCTCGCTCTCCATGATGTATCTGCCCCCCGTTGTCTCTACTGGACAGATGGAGCACGTGGTCCCGCTTCAGGCGTCTCGA
Source organism: Glyptemys insculpta (assembly GCA_032172135.1). Lineage (NCBI taxonomy): Eukaryota > Metazoa > Chordata > Testudines > Emydidae > Glyptemys > Glyptemys insculpta. The sequence continues at coordinate 68,609,837 of JAVMKA010000013.1, read as the reverse complement.
CCTGCCCTGCCGGTCCTGGCCAAGGTGAGTGGCCCCTGTCGGCCCAGCCCCAATCCCCTCCTGGCTGCCTTTGGTGGGGGGAGTGGAAACAGCCCCCTCCGTACCCCCCTCCTCCCAGCCTAACTCCGCCCTGCTGCCCCCAGGTTGCCCCCGGCACGGCACAGCCAGGCGCCATGGAGGAGCCGATGTGCCTGATCGAGAACAGCCCGGACGGGGAGCTGCAGCTGAACCAGCGAGCCCTGGCCCTGCTCCAGAGTGTCCGCCAACCCGTGGTGGTGGTGGCCATCGCCGGGCTGTACCGCACCGGCAAGTCCTACCTTCTGAACCGACTGGCCGGCAAGGACCGGGGAGGTGAGCGCTGGGGGGGATATGAGGTGGATGGGGCCGTGGGGCTGATCCGGGGGCAGGGAGGGGGGAGGAATACCAGGCTATATGGCCGGTGGGGTGATCCAGGGTAGTGGGGAAGTGTTGACAGAAGTCATAGGTGAGCGCCAGCCAATCAATCCCATTGGCCCCTCTCTGCCCCCAGCTCTGGGAGGGGAGTGGGGTCTAGTTGTCAGAGCAGGGGGGTGGGAGCCAGGACTCCTGGGTTCTACCCTGGCTCTGGTTGAGGAGTGGGGGCTAAGTGGTTAGAACGGGAGGGGCCGGTTGGGAGCCAGGACTCCTGGGTTCTATCCTGGCTCTGGGTGAGGAGTGGGTGCAGGGGTTAGAGCAGGAAGTGAGGGGCTGGGAGGCAGGACTCCTGGGTTCCCTCGCTCTGCGTCTGTCCCAGCTCCGCCCCTCTCTCCCCAGGGTTCTCGCTGGGCTCCACCATCCAGTCGCACACCAAGGGCATCTGGATGTGGTGCCTGCCCCACCCCCGCCGGGCCGGCCACACCCTGGTACTGCTGGACACCGAGGGGCTGGGCGACGTGGAGAAGGTGATGGGGGGGGGGCGCTAGGTCTCAGCTCCAGGGAGACTTTAAGCGAGTCCTGGGGAGACCAAGCACCCCCTGGAGGAGGGGAGGGGCTCTGGGTCTGGGGGTGGGTGGTCCAGGGGTCAGCATGGGTTTATCTCCCCTGCCCAATATCCCCCCTCCCCTCCCCACACACCCGACCTGCAGGAGGAGCTCCAGCTCTCTGCCCATATCCCCCTGTCACATACTCCCAGGTCCCTTAGAGGAGCCCCCTTCAGTGTGACAGCCCCCCGCGAGGATCGCACGCTCTCTCTGCAGGCAGGCCCTTTGGCCCTGCACCTCCTGGGACTGCACCTCTGAGCCCTCAGCAGCCTGTCTCTGCCATGGGCCCTCTCAGGGAGTCCCCTCGATCTGGGCCGCGGGACCCCCACCCCCAGAGAGAGCAATTCCCCCCCCCGCCCCCAGACCTCCAGCCTGCAGTGACTCTGCCAGCGTCACACAGGAGGTTTATTGAGCGTCTGGACCCAGCCCAGGCAGTTCTCAGGGCCCTCGGGCCTGGCCAGTCTCAGCCCTGGGCAGCTGGGTCTGTCCCATCCCCATGGGTCCGGCTGCTCCTTGTCCCCAGCCCAGCCCAGCCCCCTCCTTCCAGCCCAGCCCCCTAAATCCCCTCCCCCACCCGCCCCTCCTCCACCCTTTGTCTTCAGTCCCAGGTGAACAGGCCGCTGGGCCCCTCTCTGCCGTCCTTTGTTCCCCCCTGGCTGGACCTGGCTGGTCAGGTCCCTGGGCCCCCCTCTCCTCAGCCCATTGGCCCCCCCGCCCCGGCCAGAACCGGCTGCTCCCAACCTGGGCTGGGCCCCCCGGTCACCAGTCGCTGGGTCCCCAAACTCCAGGCCGGTGTCCGGGGTCCCGGCTGCTAGGCGAGGTCAGACCTGGTCCCCTGCAATTACAACCCCACTCCCACCTCCTCGTTACACACACAGCACATGGGGAAACAGAGGCACACACAGTGTTCATGCAAAACACTAAGAAAATCTCCCAGTTCATAACACCCCAAAACCTTGCCCCTCTGCAGTGGGGTCTGAGGGGTGTGCTTCCCTCTGTGACCTGCAGGGGGAGCTCCAGCTCCCTGCCCCATATCCACCCTGCCCCGCCCCTCTGCAGTGGGGTCTGCCACTGACGCCCTGCGATTTCCCCCCTTTATCCTCCCCGCAGGGCGATGCGAAGAACGACGCGTGGATCTTCACGCTGGCCGTGCTGCTCAGCAGCACCCTGGTCTACAACAGCCTGGGCACCATCGACCAGCGCGCCCTGGAGCAGCTGCAGTATCCTGCCCCTGCTGGGAGGGACCCAGGAGTCCGGGAGGTGGGGGCAGCTGGGATGCCCCCTCATAACTGGGTCGCACCTGTTGAACCCTGATGGGTACAGGGGTCTGGGGCGGGTGCCAGTAGCCAGTGCCACCGCTGGGTGCGGTTCTCGGGGCAGTGGGGTGAGGGCTGTGGGCGCTGGGCTCAGGGACCCCCTGCGGGGGGCACCGTGTCTCTGGTTCCTTAGCTGGCCCCCAGCTACGTGACGGAGCTGACGGAGCGCATCAAGGTGACTGTGGCACGTGGGGGCGGCTGGCAGGAGGGGGAGGATTCGGCCGAGTTCGTGCGGTTTTTCCCGGCCTTCGTGTGGGCCGTGCGGGATTTCACGCTGCAGCTGAAGCTGGACGGGCGGGAGATCACCGAGGACGAGTACCTGGAGAACGCCTTGAAACGCAGAGAAGGTGCCAACCATGGGTGGGGACCGGGCAGGTTGTGCCTGGGGGGTTCATCTGGGGGGCAGGGAGGGTGCAAGATACCAGGGTAGATGGGCCCGTGGGTCTGATCTGTGGGGCAGGATGCTGAGCTATCTGGGCTCATGGGTCTGCTGGGGGCAGTTGGAGGGGCTAGGCATACCAGTCTGGCTGGGCCCGTGGGTCTGTGAGTTGGGGGGGTCCCCAGGATACAACCTGGACTGTGGGACCACTGAGCCCTCTGTCCCACCAACCTGGAGTCTCCCTCTGATACTGTGATGCTGTTGCTAAGCCACAAACCTGGCAGTCACTTCACTCCCACAGGCACCCACAGACACCCCCACCTGAGTTACACGAGTGCTTCTCTCGGCCACTCAGGAACCACCGATCGAGCGGCTGCAGCCAATTCCCCCAGCTCCCCAGGCTTGCGTCCCAGAGCTGTACTGTCCTGCCCTGGTCAGAAGCCTGGCCAGTGTAAGTTCCTTACCCAGTCGTCCCCTCCCTCGATGTGGAGAGGACATACAGTAGACTTGGTAACCTGAGCTGAGATTCCCCAAGCACTTCAAGCAAATGCACTGTTGTAGGTAGAATATAGAACAGGTTTATTAACTGCAGACAGAGAGATTTGAAGTGATTATAAGTAATAAGTGTAGAGATCAAAGTTGATTGCAGTCTGAGTTCAACAAACTAAACAGGATTTAACTCAAGCAGTATCTCACCCTGACAAATGGGACAAGCCGGTCACAGATCCTCAATACACAGGCTGGGACTGTCCTCCAGCCCGGGACTGTCCTCCCCAGTTCAAAGTCTTTGTCCTCCAGATGGTCCTCCAGGTGTTGGGCTGTGGGGGTTTGAGGCCAAGCCATGATGTCACTTCCCCTCTTTTATAGTTTCTTCCAGCTTGCTGGAAAGATCTTTTGACATGGGGATCAGGCAGGCCCGTTGGTCAAGCCGTCTCCAATGTCTATGTGCTCTCTCTGAGAAGTCTCTGGGACGGCCCTTGGGAGTGTGGATTCCCTTCAATGGGCCGTCGGCACGTCTGGCTGCTCCATTGTTACACCTGAAAGGCTGGTTGTGGGGTGTTCCCAACCTCACAACCTATTTCAGTAACGCACACGTAGCAAAACGCGGTAACTCCCCATACAGCGCTGGCACATCCAATCCAACAGGGTATTAATGTTCAAGAGATCAAGACTTTTAGAATGATCCCTCACAAGGCAGACTGTGTACAAAACACATCATAATTATATAACAGTGTGAATATGGGGGTTCTAGGGTGCTACTTTGTGGTACAGAGGGTCAGTCTGATGGGGGCAGCAGGGGGGTGCTGGGGGTACCAGGTTGACTGGGGCTGAGGGTCTAATGGGGGCAGCGGGGAGGGGCTTGGGGGTACCAGGCTGGCTGGGCCCGTGGCTCTGACCTTGGCAGTCTCTCCCAGGCCAGCCCGAGAAGCTGGATCTGCCCAAGAAGTACCTGCGCCAGTACTTCCCCTCCCGCAAGTGCTTCATGTTCGACCGCCCGGCCTCGCGCCGCGACCTGGCCCGGCTGGACAAGCTGCCCGAGGCAGCGCTGAGCCCCGACTTCCTGGAGCCGGCGCAGTGCTTCTGCAGCCACATCCACCAGCACGCGGGCACCAAAACCCTCCCCGGCGGCCACGTGGTGACGGGCACCTGTGAGTGGGGATCGGGGAGCGGCCCTCAGGGGGGCACTGGGCTTTGGCCCTCAGGAGATGATGGGGACGCGGCCCTTGGGAGAGGATAGGGCTGTGATGTGTGATGGAGATGCGGATTGGAGCACGTCCCAGGGAGATGGGGATGGGGACTCATCCTGGGGGCAGGAGAATGGGGGCACTGGAAGGGGATTAGAGCATGTCCCAGGTGCGTACCGGGAGGCAGGGGGGCGGGGAATGGAGAACGTTCTGAGAGGGCTGGGGACGGGGGCGCATCCCAGGCTTGGTGAATGTGCAGCAGGGTCTGCCCCTGCCCCCCTCCGGCCGCGCTGGGCCCCCTGGCGCTGACCCTGCCCCCCTCCGGCCGCGCTGGGCCCCCTGGCGCTGACCCTGCCCCCCTCCGGCCGCGCTGGGCCCCCTGGCGCTGCCCCTGCCCCTCCGGCAGTGCTGGGGAACCTGGCAGTGACCTACGTGGATGCCATCCGCAGCGGGGCGGTGCCCTGCATGGAGAGCGCGGTGCTGGCCCTGGCGCAGATCGAGAACTCGGCGGCGGTGGAGGAGGCCGTGGCTGTCTACGAGGAGCAGCTGGAGCGGCGGGCGGCGCTGCCCACGGAGACCGTGCAGGAGCTGCTGGAGCTGCACGCCCAGTGCGAGCGGGAGGCGCTGCGGGCGTTCATGGCGCGCGCCTTCAAGGATGACGAGCAGCAATACCAGCGGCAGCTGAAGGTACCAGGGACCCTGCGATGGGGGCACAGCCCCTCCTGCCCCAGCCTGCAGCGACCCACAGGGGAACAGGGCACAGGGCATTTCCGCTCCGGGGGGCGCTGGCCCTGATCTGGCCCCAGGGTGGGGACTGGCTGGCTCCATGTGCCAGGGAATGGGACACAAGGTCTTTTCCCTCTAGGGAGCGCTGGCCCTGATCTGGCCCCCCGGGGGGGGGGGGGGGACTGGCTGGCTCTGTGGAGTGGGGAATGGGGCATGGGGCCTCCAGGGGGTGCTGGCCCCAGGGCAGGGAACTGGCTGGCTCTCTGGGGCAGGGAATGGGGCACGAGGCCTTTCCCCTCCAGCTCCGATGTCCCCTCTCTCCGCAGGACAAGCTGGACTCCAAGCGCGCTGAGCTCTGCCACCGGAACGAGGTGGCATCGTCGGACCGGTGCACGGCCGCGCTGAAGGAGCTGTCGCAGGAGCTGGAGGAGCGGGTCTGCGAGGGGAGCTACTCGGTGCCCGGGGGCTACCAGTGCCTCCTGGATGACCAGCGGGAGATGGTGGAGAAATACCAGCTGGTGCCAGGGAAAGGGATCATGGTGAATTGGCTGAATAGCATCAATTGGGGCTGGGAGCCAGGACTCCTGGGTTCTCTCCTGGCTCTGGGAGGGCAGTGGGTTCTGGTGGTGAGAGCAGGGGGGGCTGGGAACCAGGACTCCTGGGTTCTCTCCTGGCTCTGGGAGGGCAGTGGGGTCTGGTGGTGAGAGCAGGGGGGGCTGGGAGCCAGGACTCCTGGGTTCTCTCCTGGCTCTGGGAGGGCAGTGGGGTCTGGTGGTGAGAGCAGGGGGGGCTGGGAGCCAGGACTCCTGGGTTCTCTCCTGGCTCTGGGAGGGCAGTGGGGTCTGGTGGTGAGAGCAGGGGGCTGGGAGCCAGGACTCCTGGGTTCTCTCCTGGCTCTGGGAGGGCAGTGGGGTCTGGTGGTGAGAGCAGGGGGGGCTGGGAGCCAGGACTCCTGGGTTCTCTCCTGGCTCTGGGAGGGCAGTGGGGTCTGGTGGTGAGAGCAGGGGGCTGGGAGCCAGGACTCCTGGGTTCTCTCCTGGCTCTGGGAGGGCAGTGGGGTCTGGTGGTGAGAGCAGGGGGGGCTTGGAGCCAGGACTCCTGGGTTCTCTCCTGGCTCTGGGAGGGCAGTGGGGTCTGGTGGTGAGAGCAGGGGGGGCTGGGAACCAGGACTCCTGGGTTCTGTCTCTGGCCGTGGCTCTGAGCTGCACACGCAGCCCGCAGGCGCCCTAACGGGGAGAAGTATCGATGGCGTCACTGGATCCCTCAGTCAGTTTGTGGTCCGGGCTCATATTGGGCTGATGGGATGCGAGGGCAGTGTGGAGGCTCTGGCTGGTCTGGGGTCCCCTGGTGTCTGTGTGGGGGAGGGGGTAGATGTAGGAGGGAGGGGCTGTGGGCCCCATGATCAGTGGGGGGGCAGGTCGAGGCAGTGTGGGCCCCTCGATTGGGGGGGCTGGTGTGTGGGGGGGGAGGCAGGAGGGGCTGTGGGCCCCTCGATCTGGGGGAGGCAAGTGGGAGGGGATGTGGGCTCCAGCTCAGCCCCTTTCTCCCCGGTGCCCCCAGGCGGCCAAGGTGCTGCAGGAGTTTCTGAAGTCCAAGGAGACGGTGGCCCAGGCCTTCCTGCAGACGGACCAGAGCCTCACGGACAGACAGAGGGAGATCGAAGGTGACTCCAGAGCTGGGGCCCATAGTCCTGTGACCCCCACAGCCCTATGGATCTGGTGATCCCTTGGCCACAGACTCACCCCCCTGAACGCCATGGCCCCATAGACCCCGTGACCTCTGGCCTTCACGGCTCCATAGATCCTGTGACTCCTGGACCCCACAGATGCCAGGGCTCTGCAGGGTAGGGGCTCTGTGGTGGCAAAGGCCTTGTGACCCCAGCACCCTATAGGTCCAGTGATCCCAGCCCAGGGCCCCATACATCCAGTACCCCATGAACTTTGTGACCTCAGGGCCAGGGCTCTGTGCCCCCACAGGCCTGGAGACTCCTAGTCTCCATAGATGCTGTGACATAGGGCCCCATAGATCCAGTGCCCCCAAGATGATGTGACCCCCAGGGTCCCATACATCCAGAGCCCATGGATGCGGAGACCCCAGGGCCAGGGCTCTGGCTCTATAGATCCGGTGCCTCCTGGGCGCCAATGACCCAGTGACCCTGGGTCAGGCCCCCCTCTGCATCCCGAACCCCTGGTCCTGACCATGTGCCCCCCCCAGCGGAGCGGGCGCGGGCCGAGGCGGCCGAGCGGGAGGCCCAGCTGAGCCAGGAGATGCAGGCCAGGACGGAGCAGCTGCTGCAGGACCAGGAGCGCAGCCACCAGGAGCACGTCCGGCAGCTGACGGCCAAGATGGAGCAGGACAGGAGGCAGCTGCTGGCCGAGCAGGAGAGAGCGCTGGCCCTGAAACTGCAGGTACCTGCCCCGGGCCCCTGGGGAGCTGGGACTGGGACTGAGTTGCCTCGGGTGGGGGAGAGGTGGGAGCCAGGACTCTTGGGTTCTAGCCTGGATCTGGGAGGGGAGTGGTGTCTAGTGGGTTAAAGTGAGGGTGGGCTGGGAGCCAGGATTCCTGGATTCTATCCCAGCTGCCCCGTGTCAGTGGTGCTAACCCTCCGCTGGCTCCATCCCGCAGGACCAGGCGCAGCTGCTGTGCGAGAGGTTCCAGAGGGAGGCGGCGCAGGTGCAGCAAATGCAGGAGATGCAGAACAAGAGAAAGCGGCGCAAGTGGTACCATTTTGGATTCTGATGGGGGTGAGAGGAAACTTGAACTGTGATTCCAGGGGCTACGCAGGCACCTGAAAACTCTCAGGTTGTTTTGCAGATAATAACTTAGAAATTAGCTGATAGGAGCTCTGTATTGAATTGCTATATAAAGAAATAAAATGAAATAAACAGCCCCTCTCAGCTCTAATACTAACATGTTCTGACATCTTGTGGCCAGTCACTGAAGGGACACTGCAGTTAGGTTTACAATGTTAATGTCTATTCTGACTTTGTTACTAACTCTTGAATACAACAATGGAAACTATTGTAGAAAAATCTAGATGACTTTCTTTTGTTTAGACTATTTACTTTCTGCAGTTCACCAAGCTTGGAGCTAGGGTGACCAGACAGCAAATGTGAAAAATCGGGACAGGGGGTGGGGGGTGTAATAGGAGCCTATATAAGAAAAAGATCCCAAAATCGGGACTGTCCCTATAAAATTGGGACATCTGATCACCCTACTTGGAGCAGGGGTGGAGGCTATAAAAGGCCCTGAAAACTCCTCCATCTTGTCTTCAATCCTGCTTCTGGTCTCTGGAGGAACCTTGCTACAAACGGAAACTCTGAACAAAGGACTGAAGGACCCATCCCAGCTGGGGATGTTCCAGAGACTTGATTTGAACCTGCAGTTTGTTCTATCGCTGCTACAAGCCTGAACCAAGAACTTTGCCATTACTGGATGTAATTGATCCATTTAATCAGTTTTAGCTCTCATCTATATTTCTTTCTTTTATGAATAAACCTTTAGATTTTAGGTTCTAAAGGATTGGCGACAGCGTGATTTGTGGGTAAGATCTGATTTGTATATTGACCTGGGTCTGGGGCTTGGTCCTTTGGGACCAGGAGAACCCTTTTTCTTTTACTGGGGTATTGGTTTTCATAACCATTTGTCCCCATAACGAGTGGCACTGGTGGTGATACTGGGAAACTGGAGTGTCTGAGGGAATTGCTTGTGTGACTTGTGGTTAGCCAGTGGGGTGAGAACAAAGTCCTCTCTGGCTGGCTGGTTTGGTGCCTTAGAGGTGGAGAAACCCCAGCCTGGGGTTGTAACTGGCCTGCTCTGAGCAATTTGTCCTGAATTGACACTCTCAATGTCCCGCCAGAGGCCACATCGTTACACTTGGTTTTGCTCCCATCTATCAGAGTCCTCCTTCCCCACCCCCCAGCATGCAGCAGAGAAAAAGGCTGGTGCAGTGGATGGGGTGCTAGCCCTGAGAGGCGTGGGTTCTACTCTCTCCCCCAGCCCCATGGATTTTCTGGCCGACCTCAGGCCAGTGCCTTAGGGACAGAGTTTCAATGGTCTTTAGGCACCCAAAGATGCAGCCAGGTATCCAGTGGGGTTTACAAAGCACCAAACCTTCTAGGCACTTTTGAAAATCCCCCTAGGCCTAAATACCTTTGAAAATCTGGCCCTTAGTCTGTGTGTGCCTCAGTGCTCCATCTGTACAATGGGGATAAGAGCCCTGCTCTGCCTCACCGAGGGGTGGGAGGAGACCTAGGCTAGAGGTTGTGAGGTGCTCAGATACTGTGGTGATGGGGCCACTAGCCCTTCCCTTGGTTTTCACCCCTTCTTTTCACCTCTCCCTCTTTTCTGAATGTAACCATGGCTGGGTGTCTTCTGTGTTCTGTTGTCAATGCCCCCAACCCCCCCGCACACAGAGGGATTCCTGTTTTACAGGCTCATCTAAGGACTTTCAGATCCTTAATTTCATTCCCAGCCCTTTCTTCTCTGAATCACCCTGCCCCTGTTTGTAAACAAAACCCTGACTCCCTGCCCCAGGGACACAAGCTGGGAGCGGCACCTCTCTGAGCTCACGCTCCAGTAGAACCCTGCAAATCTGTGGGTATCCGCTTTATATCTGTGGACCATTTTTCTGGATAGCAGCGTGGCTACGGATACAAATTTTGTATCTGTGCAGGGCTCTCACAGTAAGAGTCGGGCGGGCAGCTGTGAGGAACCGTGGTGCAGACCCTCCACCTGCCCTGGCTGGGGCCTGCTCGGACCCCCCGCCCAGGGCAGGTGGAGAGACCCAGACTCCCAGCTGCGTGGCCGGGGTGTGGCTCCGAGCTCCCCCCACAGCCCCCACTGGAGCGCCGCGCGGGCAGCTGTGGGGAGCCTGGGTCCCTCCAGCTGCCCTGGGCAGAGGGCCTGAGCAACCCCTGAACAGCTCCTCCAGTGTGGAGCCGTGGGGAGCCGGGGTGGACCCTCCGCCTGCCTGCGGTGCAGGGTGGGGAGGGGCAGAGAGCAGCCCCTGGCTGTATCCCCGCCCCCCAGGCTCCCCACCTGGCCGAGGGCAGCTGGAGGGTCCGTGACTCTGCCGGGGCTCCCCACAGCTGCCCGCGCGGCTCTCCCTGACCGGGCTCCGGCTTCAGCCCGGCCATGGTAAGTAGAGTAAGCCATGGGAGTGGCTAGCCACAGACAAATGTTGCGGATCGGATGTGGATACACATTTTTGTACCCGCCCAGGGCTGTACAGTTAAGAGCTCCACCTGGGGCTAGGACATGTACCGAAACTTGGGGGGAGGGGGGAAAGACCCCCTTTCCTCCCCTAAATGGCATCCCGGGCCCATGGAGCTGGAGTAGTTCCCAGCATGCAATGCGCCAGTGCAGCCAATGGAGGCGGAGTAGTTCCCAGCATGCAATGCGCCAGTGCAGCCAATGGAGGCGGAGTAGTTCCCAGCATGCAATGTGCCAGTGCAGCCAATGGAGGCGGAGTAGTTCCCAGCATGCAATGCGCCAGTGCAGCCCATGGAGGTGAGGGCTGCCAGCAATCACTGCTCCCAGAGGCAATAGCTCCCATCATGCAATGCTGCAATGTAGCCTGTGGGGATGACAGCTCCCAGAATGCACTGCTTCATCTGAGGTTTGGCCTTTGAAAGTGTCATACGCTGCTGGAAGTGTTCCCAGAATGCACTGCTCCCACATGACCTAGGGAGGGGACAGTTCCCAGCAGGCATTGCTTGTGTGGGGCTCATGAAGGCAACTGCTCCCAGCATGCACCACTGCAGAGCGGCCCATGGAGGTGGCAGCTCCCAGCATGCACCACTGCAGAGCGGCCCATGGAGGTGGCAGCTCCCAGCATGCTGTGCTGCAGAGCGGCCCAGCAGAAATGACAGAGTCGTCTTAGCCCCAAGGCCAGGACCGTTTTCCCTGGGTTGGGGCGTTGACCTCAGTTCTCCACTAAACCCCCGCTGGGGGACTCAGTTCAGCTCAGCCTCTCACTCCCTTTGCACAGTCAGCGGGTAAGACATTGTGTCACGGAGTGTGGGGGCACACAAGGCCCTGCCCCCCCGGCGATTCACCATGACTCTCAGCCAGCCAGTAAAGCAGAAGGTTTATTTAGACGACAGGGACACAGTCCAAGACAGGTCTTGCAGGCACAGACAACAGGACCCCCCCAGTTAGGTCCATCTTGGGGTCCCAGGGCGCCCCAGCCCCCTTGGGAGGTCAGAGCCCCGTCTGCCTCCCAGCCATTCCACCAGCCAGCTCTGAAAACTCTGCCTTCAGCCACCCCTCCCACAGCCTTTGTTCAGTTTCCCGGGCAAAGGTGTCACCTGGCCTCTAACCCCTTCCTGGGTTCTCATGTTACATGCTCAGGTATTCTCCGTCGGTCAGTCTCCCATCCCCCAATGCAGACTATCCTAGCCACACTCCCCTGTCAGCATTCAAAGACCACATTAAGAACAGTCCCAGTTCGTCACACATTGCCCTTAACTTCCTGTCCCAAAGTGCTACTGGTCATGGTGGTAAGTTGCTGCCTTGTCCCATCGCAGAGGGGCCGCGTCCTGCGCCGGGCAAGGGGTCCCCGTATGACCATCCCCCACCTGGTCCCCGTATAACCAGCCCCCGCCCCACCCCAGAGGGGCTGCGTCCCAGCACCGGGCGAGGGGTCCCCATATAACCACCCCCGACCCGGTCCCCATATACCCAGCCCCTGCCCCATCCCAGAGGGGCCACGTCCCTGGGCCAGGTGAGGGGTCCCTATATAACCAGCCCCCCCACCCCAGAGGGGCTGCGTCCCAGCACCGGGCGAGGGGTCCCCATATAACCACCCCCGACCCGGTCCCCATATACCCAGCCCCTGCCCCACCCCAGAGGGGCTGCGTCCTGCGCTGGGTGAGGGGTCCCTGTATAACCAACCCCGCCCCACCCCAGAGGGACTGCGTCCTGCACTGGGAGAGGGGTCCCTGTATAACCAACCCCGCTCCACCCCAGAGGGGCCGCGTCCCTGCGCTGGGTGAGGGGTCCCTGTATAACCAACCCCGCCCCACCCCAGAGGGACTGCGTCCTGCACTGGGAGAGGGGTCCCTGTATAACCAACCCCGCTCCACCCCAGAGGGGCTGCGTCCTGCGCTGGGTGAGGGGTCCCTGTATAACCAACCCCGCCCCACCCCAGAGGGACTGCGTCCTGCACTGGGAGAGGGGTCCCTGTATAACCAACCCCGCTCCACCCCAGAGGGGCCGCGTCCCTGCGCTGGGTGAGGGGTCCCTGTATAACCAACCCCGCCCCACCCCAGAGGGACTGCGTCCTGCGCTGGGAGAGGGGGTGTCTGCACGGGGGGCTGCCAGTCTAGCGTTTGTTCAGCAGCAGGGGCGGGGGAATCGTTTCTCGTTCTCATTTAGTTCCTGACGGTGGCAGCAGCGACATGAGCAATAACAGAGCAGGGCTGAACACAGAGCTTCAAACTCCCCTCCCTGACCCAGGGAGAGAACCCAGGAGTCCTGGACCCCACCCCTGTCCCCGACCCAGGGAGAGAACCCAGGAGTCCTGGACCCCACCCCTGTCCCTGAGCCAGGGAAAGAACCCAGGAGTCCTGGCTCCCCGCTTCCCCCCGTAGGGTCACGGATTTAACGCTAAGTATCAGGGGATAGCCGTGTTAGTCTGTATCCACAAAAACACCGAGGAGTCCGGTGGCCCCTTAAAGACGAGCAGATTGATTTGGGCATCTGCTTGCTGACGAAGGGGCTTTTCGCCCAGCTCAATCTGTTAGTCTTTGGTGCCACCGGCCTCCTCGCTGATTTACCGCTGCCTCACTGCTGGGTGGGGGGGAGTGTCGGCAGCCGCGAAAGTGAAAGTGAAAGTCCCGCTTCCCACAGCCCGGGGACACTTCACGGCTTGCGGCACCCCAACTCCGCTCCAGCCTGGGGTCCTCGCACGGCCCCAGCCAGGTTTGAGCCAGGACGCCTGGGTTCTCTCCCCGGCTCTGGGAGGGGAGCGGGGGCTGGTGGTTAGAGCAGGGGGGGCTGGGAGCCAGGACTCCTGGGTTCTCTCCCCGGCTCTGGGAGGGGAGTGGGGTCTAGTGGGTTAGAGCAGCGGGGGCTGGGATCTGTCGTCAGCCTTGCCTTTGCTCTGTGCCTCAGTTTCCCCCTCTTTGAAACAGAGCCAGTCAGCTCCCTGCAGAGGGGCTGTGTGGCTGGAGAGCGGGTCCCTTCTGCCCCCTCCTTGTGCAGAGTGGGTGCCCCGGGGTGGGCCTGGCGCTGGTGGTACCAGCTGGCCGAACACCCACAAATCCCTCCTTCCACAGCACAGGTCTGGGGACGGGGCCCTGGGCTGGTCCCGCTCCTGGAGATCAGATGGGCCCGAACCGTTGGCCAGAGCCCCTGGCGCTGTGGCTCCCAGATATGGGCCAGGCTCTGTGGGCGACAGGCATCCCCACTGCACTGCCTCTGGTGTAACACTGCTCTCTCTCCCCCAGCCCCATGCGCCCGACCCCCCATGGACGCCATGGAGCCCGTCTGCCTGGTAGAGCCGGTGCCCAGCTCTGGTGCCCTGCGGGTGAACCCGGCCGCCCTGGGCCTGCTCCGAGGCCTCACCCGGCCCCTCCACGTCCTCGCCGTCTTCGGGCCCTGTGGCACCGGGAAATCCTTCCTCATGGACCGGCTGGCGGGGCAGGGCGAAGGTGAAGGTGAAGGGTCCCCATTGCTCCCCCTTCCCTCTGCCTGTGCCTTCACCATCCCCCTGTGCCCCCCGCCTGGGCTTCCCCCGTCTGGGCCTCCCCTGCCTCCCTTGACCCCCTGCCTCGGCCTCCCCCTATTCACGCAGCCCTGGACAGAGCTGAAAGCTGGGCTTGGGGGGTCCCTGTGGGACCCGCCCACCCAGCGTCTCCGATGCTGTGCCCTGATGCGAGGAGCGTGGGGAACGCGGAGCGGGGAGTCCTGGCACAGCTGGGGCGTTGGCCAGAGGGGTCCGGGCTGCTCCGGAGGGCCGGGCTGGGGGGAGGGAGTGAGGGGCAGCGTGAGGGACGTCACTGGAGGAGGAGAAAAGGGGAAAATGGGCAGCACCAGGGCGGGCGCCTAAACTGGCCCTTCCGGCTCTGCTCAGGGAGGAGGTGGGTCAGGTGCAGAGGCCCGAGGATGAGACCTTGGAAGGGGGGACGCGACCCATAGGGGGGAGGGGGGAGGGGAGTCCCAACGGGACGGGGAGTCCAGATCTATTCAGGCTGGAATCAGGCGTCAGCTGTGACCAGTGAGGGGAATTCACCAGGGGAGCCGCGTGTGGAGCGTCTCCATTGCGGACGGGGCGGGTCTCCCGGTGACCGGCTCTGGGCTGGTTTGGGGGCCGGTCTCTGGGCTGGGCTGTCAGGGGTCAGGCTGGATGGTCACAGGGGGCCCCGCTGGCCCGGGAATCGCAGCTACGTTTCTATCCCTCCGCTGGGCCTCGCTGACCCTCCATCAGCGCCTGGCCGACCCCCCCTCCCTGACCCCTCTGCCTGGTCCTCCCCCATCCATCCGCCCGCCTGGGCCTCCCCAATCCCTCCGCCCGCCTGGGGCCTCCCCAACCCCTCCACCTGCGCCTCCCTGACCCCTCTGCCTGGTCCTCCCCAATCCCTCCACCCGCCTGGGCCTCCCCAACCCCTCCACCTGCGCCTCCCTGACCCCTCTGCCTGGTCCTCCCCCATCCCTCTGCCCGCCTGGGCCTCCCAGATCTGCCGCCTGGGGCCTCCCCCTCTCCCCACAGCCCCTACTCAGTGCCCCTCTCCGTCCCCACAGGTTTCCCCCGCTCCCCGGGGATCTGGGTGTGGTGCCTGCCCCACCCGACTCAGCCTGACCAGGCCCTGGTGCTGCTGGACACGGAGGGATTCACCGAGCAAGAGGTAGCAGGGTCCAGTGGTTAGTGTGTGTGTGGGGAGGCGGGGGGCTGGGAGCCAGGACTCCTGGGTTCCCTCCCAAGCTCTGTGAGGGGAGTGGGGTGCAGTGGTTAGAGTGTGTGTGTGGGGGGGGGGGGGGGAGGCTGGGAGCCAGGACTCCTGGGTTCTCTCCTGGCTCTGGGAGGGGAGTGGGGTCTAGTGGTTAGAGCAGGGAGGAGCTGGCAGCCAGGACTCCTGGGTTCTCTCCCGGCTCTGGGAGGGCAGTGGGGTGCAGTGGTTAGAGGGGGAGCTGGCAGCCAGGACTCCGGGGTTCTCTCCGGCTCTGGGAGGGCAGTGGGGTGCTGTGGTTGCGGGGGTGGGGGGGAGCTGGCAGCCAGGACTCCGGGGTTCTCTCCCGGCTCTGGGAGGGCAGTGGGGGGCCGTGCTTAGACCCGCTGCTCCTGTGCCTCTCGCTGCCGTTGCAGGGCGATGAGACGAAGCTCTCCCGACTCTGGGAGGGGAGTGGGGTGCTGTGGTTGCGGGGGTGGGGGGGAGCTGGCAGCCAGGACTCCGGGGTTCTCTCCGGCTCTGGGAGGGCAGTGGGGGGCCGTGGTTGTGGGGGCGGGGAGCTGGCAGCCAGGACTCCGGGGTTCTCTCCCGGCTCTGGGAGGGCAGTGGGGGGCTGTGGTTGCGGGGGTGGGGGGGAGCTGGCAGCCAGGACTCCGGGGTTCTCTCCCGGCTCTGGGAGGGCAGTGCGGGGCCGTGCTTAGACCCGCTGCTCCTGTGCCTCTCGCTGCCGTTGCAGGGCGATGAGACGAAGCTCTCCCGACTCTTCCTCCTGAACGTGGTGCTCAGCAGCGTCTTTGTCTATAACACCAGGAGTGAGGGCGACCCCCAGAGGCAGCTCGACCGCCTGACGTATCCTTCCCAGCACGGCCCCCACCCTGCTCTGGGGCCGGATCGGGGCCGGCGCCCCTGACGGGGAAAGGCCTCGTGTCCCATTCCCTGCCCCTCTGGGCCAGCTGGTCCCCCCACTTCGAGGCTGGATCAGGGCCGGCGCCCCCTGGAGGGGAAAGGCCCCCTCTCCCGTTCTCTACCCCCCTGAGCCAGCCAGTCCCTGCCCTGCGGTCAGATGGGAGCCGGTGCCCCCTAGAGGGGAAAGGCCCCGGGCCTCATTCCCCGTCGTCCCCCCACAGCCAGTTCCTTGCCCTGGGGCCGGATGGGAACTGGTGACCCAGAGGGGAAAGGCCCCATGTCCCATTCGCCCCACCCTGCTCCACCCCCGCCTAGTTCGGTTCCCGTCGCTCGGCCCTCTCTTTTCCTTCACGGCGCCCCCTGCAGGTACGTGAGGGATCTGCCCCGGGTGGTGCGAGTGCTGGACGAGTACTCCTGGGAGAATAGCTTCCTCCTGAGCAGCGTGCTGCCCAACTTCGTGTGGTGCCTGCGGGACGTGGCGCCCGACCCCTGCCTGGACGAGGTGCTGGAAGCCACGGACCACGAGCTGGACTCGGCTCTCAGCTCCCCGCAAGGTGCATGGCCATTGGGGCCCTTCCCCCAGGGGAGAGGAACCCCGGCGTCCGGGCTGGTCCCCAGCCCAGCTCAGGTTCCGTCCTGCCTCCCCAACTCACCCCTGCCATCTCAGAGGGGTACAGGAGCCTGCTTCACTTCCTGTCCTAAACGAGCACTGGTGTGAATAGCCTCCGCGCCCTGCCCCGGAGGTGGCTGCATCTCCATGATGCACGAGGGGTCCATGTATCAACAGCTTTCGTGCCCTGCCCCAGAGCGGCCACATCTCTGCCCTCAGCGTCCCCTGCCACTCGGTGTGACCCCAGGGTTCACCCGCCTCCCCCCTTTCTCTCGCAGATTCGGAGGACTCCCCGTCCAGCTGCGTACAGAGATTATTCCCTTGCCGGAAGCTGTTCCATTTCTGCTCCCCCCGAGCAGATGGAGGGCACGGCGAGCCGCCGGCTCCCGCAGACCAGCTGCACCCCATGTTCCAGGAGCAGATGGGGCGTTTTAAGGACTACGCCTTGAGCCAGAGCCCGAAGACCGTGGTGGGGAAAAGAGTGGTTGATGGAGCGTGTAAGTGTCTGGCTGGGGGTGGGCGGGCAGCCTGTGGGGTGTCTGTACAGCGCCTAGCGCAATGAGGTCATGGGCCCGGACCGGGAGGCCTCAGTGCTACCGTAAGACACCTAATAAATAGCAATCCTAGCGTATAGCGCCTAGCGCAAACAGGTCGTGTGCCAGGACCAGGGCGTCTGGGCACTACCGTAATACACCCAATAAATAGCAGTGATAATTCTAGGTGAAAAGTCAGGAACCTGGGTACTGCTGGACAAATTTGTTTGGTGACAAATGCAGATTTGGCAGCAGAGACATTTCCCCTGTATTCCCGTTGCTTTCTCCATATTGTTGGTGTGGGGGGGAAAAACCCCAAACTTCCCCAAATGGCAGAAGTCTGGTTTTTGGTTCAAAACAACTTTCCATTTTGAGATTTCCTATTTTATTTCAACCGAAAGACTGCCCCCGAAGGCTGGGGCTCTCGGGGTGTCGGTGGAAGGTCAGGATTTGGGCTTTTCAATTGGCTAGAAGTTCTGAGCAGTTTTATTCTTTCGTTCGATCCGAAACAATTTGCGTTTTTGGGAATTGCCAGGACCCGAGAGCCCGTCGGTCGCCCAGTTCTGGCCCCGGCCTCGGGCTGGAAAATCACCCGCCTCGATGGCTGGGAACGAGGGACTCAGCTGCCTGTAACGATGACGATCCCTGGCTCTTCTCTAGTGCTTCCCAGCCATCCATCTCCAAGGGGTCAGCACCATTGTCCCCCTTGTACAGCAGGGGAAACTGAGGCACAAAGCAGGGCCGTGACTTGCCTCCAGCAGGCCAGCGCAGAGCCCAGGCCGGAACCCAGGAGTCCTAGCCCACCCTGCAGCAGCATCACAAACCTCAGTACCTGAGCCAGACCAGGGCGGAGGGGGAGGGGGTGACTGGACAGGAGCCCCCAGCCCACCGAATCCTGCTCTGTCCTCTCTCTCCAGTCCTGGCTGATTTCCTGGAGCGCGTCGTGGACCTGCTGTCCCGGGACGAGCCCGTTCTCTTGAGTGAGCTCTGCAATGACTTGCAGGTGAGGGAGGGGCTGGGCGGAAGCGGGCTGGGCGCTGGGAGATGCAGAGGGGCTCATGGGGGGGTGGGACAGGGTCCCATGGGATCTGTGTGGTGGGTGGGGGCTGGGCTCTGGGAGATGCAATGGAGCTCTCGTGGGGATGGGGGAGGGGTCCCTTGGGATCTGTGCGGTGGGGGGAAGGGAGCTGGGGGAAGCAGAGGGGCTCATGCGGGGGCAGGGCAGGGGTCCCTTGGGATCTGTGCAGTGGGTGGGGGCAGGGAAGGCTCCAGTTAACAGGGGGGTTTCTGCTCCCAGCAGGAAGGCAGCGATTACTCCCTGGGGTACCCAATGGACCCCATGGGGGGTGCCCCACCCAGGAGAGCAGTAGCCAGCACTGCCCAGCCCTCGGTGCCGGAGCCCAAGGTCAGTCGGGGGCAGCCCCAGGGACTGGGGGGAAGGGGCTGCAGGGGCGTGGGGGGGGGGCTGTTCCTGGTCCCAGCTCGGCTTAGAGAGAGCTGGGGCTTGGGCCGTATTGGGGGGGGGGCTTCCTGCTCGGAACTGGGCTGAGACCCAGCAACTCATGTCACACACAGAACCACTTATAGCCATGGAGCATTGTAGCTAGGTGGGAGCTGGTGCCCCCTAGGGGGGCAGGGCCCTGTGTCCCATTCCCCGCCCCCCTGAGCCAGCCCGTCCCTGCCCTGGGGTGCATCGGGGCCGGCGCCCCCTAGAGGGGAAAGTCCCCGTGTCCCATTCCCCGCCCCCCTGAGCCAGCCAGTCCCCGCCCTGGGGTGCAACGGGGCCGGCGCCCCCTAGTGGGGCAGGGCCCCGTGTCCCATTCCCCACCCCCCTGAGCCAGCCAGTCCCTGCCCTGGGGTGCATCGGGGCTGGTACCCCCTAGTGGGGCAGGGCCCCGTGTCCCATTCCCCACCCCCCTGAGCCAGCCAGTCCCCGCCCTGGGGTGCATCGGGGCCGGCGCCCCCTAGTGGGGCAGGGCCCCGTGTCCCATTCCCCGCCCCCCTGAGCCAGCCAGTCCCTGCCCTGGGGTGCATCGGGGCTGGTACCCCCTAGTGGGGCAGGGCCCCGTGTCCCATTCCCCACCCCCCTGAGCCAGCCAGTCCCTGCCCTGGGGTGCATCGGGGCCGGCGCCCCCTAGTGGGGCAGGGCCCCGTGTCCCATTCCCCGCCCCCCTGAGCCAGCCCGTCCGTGCCCTGGGGTGCATCGGGGTTGGCGCCCCCTAGAGGGGAAAGGCGCTGAGCGGCTCTGTGGCAGGTGACCGGGTGCGTCAGCCCTTTGGCGGGTGGTGGATCCGGCCACGCTGTCTCGCTCTCCATGATGTATCTGCCCCCCGTTGTCTCTCCTGGACAGATGGAGCGCGTGGTCCCGCTTCAGGCGTCTCGACCCACCCTGCCGGTCCTGGCCAAGGTGAGTGGCCCCTGTCGGCCCAGCCCCAACCCCCTCCTGGCTGCCTTTGGTGGGGGGAGTGGAAACAGCCCCCTCCGTGCCCCCCTGCTCCCAGCCTAACTCCGCCCTGCTGCCCCCAGGTTGCCCCCGGCACGGCACAGCCAGGCGCCATGGAGAAGCCAATGTGCCTGATCGAGAACAGCCCGGATGGGGAGCTGCAGCTGAACCAGCGAGCCCTGGCCCTGCTCCAGAGCGTCCGCCAGCCCGTGGTGGTGGTGGCCATCGCCGGGCTGTACCGCACCGGCAAGTCCTACCTCCTGAACCGACTGGCCGGCAAGGATCGGGGAGGTGAGCGCTGGGGGGCGCTCAGCCCAGCTGGAGGATACTGGCTGGATGGGGCCGTGGGGCTGATCCAGGGGGCAGGGAGGGGGGAGGATACCAGGGTAGACGGGCCTGTAGGGCTGATCCCAGGGGAGGGAGGGGGCAGGATACCAGGCTAGATGGGCCTCTTACCTGCACAAAATTCTCCGTTACACACACACTCTAGGGGGCGTCCACCCGTACCCAGTTCCTAGGGCGCAGGGCGTGCGCTTTGTGGGTCTGCAGGGAAAGACCCTTACCCAGTAATATCCTTCTCCTCTGTTACCAAGCAGAATACACATGCTACTCCTTACGGGTTTTTCAACATACCATAATTGTAACCATGCTGCCCACCCCGTATGGAGTGTTTATACATGTGGGGCACATTGAGGCACGACCCTGGACCCTTTTAACCCGGTGAGGTCCAGCTCAGTTTGCTGTAGAGATCATATTGGTGATCTAATAACCTGTCCCGTACGTGACGGGATCCCCGGGGTGCAGCCTGGGACTGTGGGACCGCTGGGCCCCCTTAGCTCTCCAGCCTGGGCTGTCTCCCACAGTGCTTTGCTAGTGACCAGCAGCAAACCCCTCCCAGCGCTGGGATCACTCAGCACAACCGCATGTGGAGCCCCGCACCCAGCTAGATTGCATGAATGCTCCCAGAGCCGGTCATGGATCACACATGGAAAGGCACCAGCCGAATCCCCCCAGCTCCCAGCACTGTACCCCAGGAATGTACCGTCTTGCACTGCTCAAGACGAACAGTGCAAATTTATTCATTGGTTCCCCACTTCATCAATGGAAAGTGGACACACACCAGCCTTTGTAAACCCGAGCAGATTCACCAAACACTTCAGGCAAACTCACTGGTAACGATAAACAGTTAAACAAACTTACTGACTACAAAAGATAGATTTTAAGTGATTATAAGTGATAGGGGAAAAGTCCAGAGTTAGTTACCAAAATCAAGTAAAATCTAAGCCCGCAGTCTAAACTCCCAACCCTCTTAGCCTGGGCGACATCTAGGCTAAGCAGTTTTTCTCACCCCACTGGATATTGCAGTTCACAGTACACAGCTTTCCCCCTAGAAACCTGGGCCAGTCCCCTCTGTTGGAGTCTTCAGTCTTCCCAGTGTCTTTGTTGCTTGCAGTGTAGGTGGGGGCAGGAGAAAGGCCCAGCATGGGGCCCCCGTGTTCTGTTTTATACCCTTAGTCCATGTGCTTGGGGAACACAAGTCCAGGCATGTCTGGGGGCGTTGCTGAGTCCCGAGGCGAGGTTGAGCAGTCCCCCTGGTGTGGCCTCATGCCGGTGAGTCATTGCATTGTAGCTCCTTGCTGGACAATGGCTGGTGATGGTTGTTTGACACCCGCCCGGGCGTTGGTTACTTTCCTTGACATTGTCTCTGGGGAGCTGGTATCTGGGCTCTTCCCAAACCCACTGCATATCTTGGTGACAGCCATACTGCACACTCTCATCACTTCATACGCACAGATAATACACATATTTAGATGGGACATTGGTTTCCAGCAGATCATAACCTTTGCCATGATACCTCATCTCACGGACTCACAGGACTCGTGCTCTCTCTCAGCTCCATACGGTCCCTGTGGGGAGCCCCCTTCAGTGCAACAGCCCTTCTTAGGGGTCTGCTCTTTCTCGGGGTTTAAGCCGTAGGCCCTTCCACCTCCTGGAGCCGCACCTCTCTGAGCCTTAGCACGTCTGTCTCTGCTGTGGGCCCCCTCAGGGAGTCCCCTCACTCTGGACCCCCTGGGCCTCCACTCCCAGAGGGAATAATGCACTGCAAGGCCACATGGTGCAGGGGATAGCACCTTTCCCTTTCCTACGGTTCTCCGTCCATTGACAAGGGCCAGAGGCCATTGTGCCAGCCTAGGGTTAGATACTTGCCCCTCCTGCGCCTTTCCTGGTATTCTGTATTTCAGTGGGGAACGTATTTTAGATCCTCCAGAGGTATACCCCCAACGCTGCAAGGCCCACACCAAGGCCCAGCACTCTTTCTCTTTCTCGCAGGGGTGACATTTTGCTCAGTGTAATTCCGTGTTTTGGACCCATAGGCCACGATTTGTAACTTCCCGGTGCTTTGCTGCTGTAACAGCGCTGCTCCCAGCGCTACATCAGTACTAGGCAGTTGCAGGGTGGATGGTTCTCCCACCTTTGGATATGTGGGCCGGGGCCGGGGCCTGGGCCAAATCCTCTTTCAGGGTCAGTGATGCCTTTGCCTGATCAGGGCCCCACTGCTGCCCTTTCTTTAGGAGAAAACCCAGTGGGTGACATTTCGGTAACATCTCTCGAGAGATTCAGGTTCCCAAAAGGGCTCTTAAGGATGCCACATGAGTGGGGGCAGGACATTTTCCAATCAGTTCCACCCATTGTGCATCTGGGGTTTGTCCCTCCTTTCCCGATATGACCCCTGAGTATTTTACCTCTTGCTGCACCAGCTGGGCCTTGCCTCTGCTAGCCTCGAACATGGTATCTTGGATGATCTGTAACATCTGCTCAGTGGTCCTACCAACCCGCTATGGTCCCCAGGCACCCGTATAGCATCAGCATAGGAAATTACCCTCTTTGGGGCTTTGGGTGTCCATTTCCCCCACATCTTAACCACAGGAGTGACCAATTGCAGGTGCATTATGAAAACCCTGGGGATTCTGGTGAAACACAGCTGTTGTCCCCTGGAAGTGAACCCAAATTTGTACCAGGACTCAGGGTGCAAGGAGATGGCAGAGAAGGTGTTTGCTAAATCTGTCACTGAGAACCACTCTGCTACTGCAGCGACTCCTTGGTACTTGGCCACTCCCGGGGCAGGGGCAGGGGTTACTGCGTTTAATGCTCTAAAATCCACTGTCCTTCGCCAGGTCTTCCCACCCCCTTTCAGTACAGGCCCATCGGGGCCGTATTAGTACTCGCCATGTGCCCGATAACACCCTGTTCTAACAAACGTTCAGTGGTGGATTTGATCCCTTCCTCTGCCTCCGGAGGATACTTGTACTGACGCTGTGGAGGGGGGTGAGGCCCTCCAATTCAAACCTCAGCATCAATTTTCCCACACTCCAGTTTATTTTCAGCCGATACCCCAGGAAACTTGTCCACTCCTGGGTCCCCTTCTTCTTCTGCTTTCCCTCCTTCCGGGGCCTTTACAGCCTCACCTACGTACAGCATTCATGGAGGGGGTGGGTGTTTCTGCTGGCTCTTCACTATTTGCCCATAGGAACCCGTTGGCTAAATCCACCATGTGTCTCCCCTCATTAAGGTACGACGTTCCCAATACTCCATCCTCCTTACCCCCATTCCCAGTTTGATCCTGTTTCTGAACAAGGTATTTTACCCATGACTCCCGATTCCCTGTGTGGGTCAGGATCGGTCTCGTGATATATGCTTTCATTGTCTCCCCCGTATAGGATGCTAGTTGTGTTGAATTTTCTGTTTCCTCAGCGTCCCCGGGAAGCCACTGCTCTCCAAGCACAGATATTGATGCACCGGTGTCAGTTAGCATAGTGGGGCATGTTTGTTCCCCTAATCTCCCCATTATTGCCCCTACAATGGGACGCCCCCACTTGTCATACTGTAGTTGGGCCACTACCTCAGGGGGACTCCGGGGAGGCGGGCACCCCTATTGGGGTGGTGCCAGTGCTTCGGGGTCCGTTCTGGGAGCTACAGGAACCTCATCAATCAATTCCTCTCGCCTGTCTGACTGGGCAGCCCTCTGCAGTAACTCACTTGTGGGCTTCCCGTCCCACTTCTCTTCTGGTTCCCCTGCCATCATGAGCTTCCTCCACGCCTCCCCTCTCAATGTACCTTTCCCACCTTCAGCCGGACATCCTCTGTTCTGCATCTGATACCCACGTCCAGATCCATTTCTTCCTCTGGTTCCTCTGCTGCCCAGTGCATCTCCCCGTCCTCTTCCTCTAACATGCCATTGTGCATCGGCCCCTTTTCCCCCCGGCTCCCCTTGGAGATCTGGGGGCCCATTGTCAGCAAAAGTTACCGCCTGTACAGGCTCCATTCTCCCGTCCCTATTTCCTTTTCCCGCTTCTCCCTGCATGTCTCGAAAAACTACAGCTGCTCAAAAAATCTCCTGTTTCAACTCCGAGTATCCCCTAGCTGGATCTATGGGTCCTAAAATCACTCTCATTCTTGAATTCAAACCGTCTAACAATGCCGTCTGAAAAGCTAAAGTCTTGAAATCCGGTGGCGTTCCAGTTCCTACTGGCACAACCCGCCAGCCATGGCCAGCATCTGCTTTTTAATAACATCCAATTCCGGGGAGTCACAGGGGCCTGTTCTGTGACATGGAACAATTTCCCCGGTTGTCGGGCCGACATCCCTACCTTCATTGCGTCCTTCGCCCAGCCCCATCCAGTGGCAGGAACACCGCTCGCGCCTAACCGCCCCTCAGCACTGCGTACTGCTGCCCGGTCAGAAGGGCTAGAACCTCATCATCTGCCGACCACCACCCGGTTCATGCCAATACCTTCCCCATCCTGTCCAGACACAGGTCCCTTTCTAGGGGGCCCACTAACTGAGCACCCGCCTGTACCTGGTCTGGGCTAAAATCAGAAAACTCTGTCATATGTTGCCTTATTTCCCTTCGTCGTTGTACATCATTTGGGTCAAGTTCTGTTCTTGTTACCGCCCTTGTGGTAACTGCAGCCACAGGATTGAGTTGTGCTTTTCATTTCAAACCCTGCAAGTCCCTTTATGCAGGGGCGTAGGGCCCCTCAAGGGAAGCATCGGGGGCATATGAGCATCCAGGATCTTTCTCTTCGGAAGCCATCCAACTATCCCCATTCCAAGTGTCCTCCCAGGTGTCTGTATCCCCCAGGCCCACACTCACGCCTCCCCCGGGCCCTTCCAGGCTCCCAACACGATTTCCAGTTTCTCTGTTCACTGCCTACAGACTGTGTGGTCACTGCCTGTCCGGGCCCGATCCGTATTTTCCTGTAACACTGTTCTGACAGCGGCCTGAGCATCCCCCAGCTTCATCTGCAGTGTAGATCCCTCCCCGTTCAGGTTTTGCTCCCACTCTCTTGTTTCCGCCTGAAGCGCTGTTACATTGTGTAATGCTGAAACGGCACTGGCCCACTCAGATGCCTTATACTGAGGCAAATTATCCTTAATGACATCCAAATCGAGTCTGGAATCCTCCAGTTGCCTTTCCTGGAGCGCGACCAGGCTGGAGAGATTAGTGACAGCTTTGCGCAATTCCCACCCAGGTGTGCTTTCATAGCCTTTTCCTTTGGTTTTGGCTTCATGCACTCATAGAATGCTTCAAACCCCTTCCAGGCGGACTCAAGGGCATCCCTCCCCTGGAAGGAATCTTGTCCCCATGGGCATGGACCCCGTTTCGCTACCCATTTAGCAAGGGGGGGGCTCTTCAGCTAACCCCCACCCCTCCTGGTCCCTTTGCTTTGTTTCCTTTCCCTCCTGTTGCTTCAGGGTGAACAATCTGCCGAGCAGGTAGCGACCCTTTTTGACAGAGTATCACCGGTATTCTGCTGCTATTACTGTGTAGGCTAGATCAGTTCGGGCCACACGACCTTAGGCTGCCCGCATTCTCCACCAAATCTGTTACCCGCACAAAATTCTCTGTAACTCACACACTCTGGGGCACCCACCCTTACCCAATTTCAGGGGCTATGGGCGTACTCTTAGCGGGTCTGCAGGACCTTTTACCAGAGAAAGAGCCTTACACAGTAATATCCTTCACCTCTATTTATTAACAATTACCAAGAAGCAGAATGCACATACTAAGCATACAATGCTCTGCTCCCCAATCCTGATCAGGCAAGCGGACTTTCCCTGTTGGCCAGGCAAGGTCAGTCTCGTAGGGATTCTGGTCGTGCAGAGAATTCTTAGCAGCTTTGATCTTAGGCTGTGTCTTTGAGGTGAGTTCTTCTTTCTGGTCTTTCCTCCTCCTCCTTCTTCTTCTTCTATTTCTTCTCTGCTCGTCTCCTTCATGGACCCCAGTTTATACAGTGAAACTTGAGTCCTGCCTACCGTACCTTAACCAATCATTTTACTAAAATGTTACAAACCAATCCTAACATAGTGTAACAAAATTCTCTAACCAATCATCCCCCACCACCTTCATTAATTTACAGCTAGCCAAATTAATTATACAGCAGCCAGAAACAAGCAAAGAACCAGGCAGAGATCATACAGACAAACAGTAGGGAAGTGGGGACTATAAAGATAAAACAATAAAGAAATGAGCTACTGATAAGTGGTTTCTTGCCAGACAGGATGTACCAAACTAAGTTTTCTGTAACCATCTTAAGATCTGTTTGTGTATCCGGTGATAGTGGGGGCCGTAAGGACGGGGTCTCCTTCTTACCAGCCTGATGGAATGTGAGGATGTGACTTTCTGCTTCTTAGCTAATGGCTGCAGACAAGGGCCTTATCCTTACAGGCCCGTGGGGTGATCCAAGGTAGTGGGGAAGGGTTGACAGGGGTGACAGGTCAGCGCTAGCCAATCGTTCCACTGGCCTCTCTCTGCCCCCAGCTCTGGGAGGGGAGTGGGGTGGTCAGAGCAGGGTGGGTGGGAGCCAGGACTCCTGGGTTTTCTCCCTGGCTCTGGGAGGGGAGTGGGGTCTAGTGGTTAGAGCAGGGGGGAGGGGGCTGGGAGTCAGGACTCCTGGGTTCCCTCGCTCTGCGTCTGTCCCAGCTCCGCCCCTCTCTCCCCAGGGTTCTCGCTGGGCGCCACGGTGCAGTCGCACACCAAGGGCATCTGGATGTGGTGCTTGCCCCACCCCCGCCGGGCCGGCCACACGCTGGTGCTGCTGGACACCGAGGGGCTGGGCGACGTGGAGAAGGTGAGTGGGGGGTGATGGGAGGGCAGGGCTGGGTTTCGGCTCTGGGGATCCAGGGACACCTAGGGGGATCAAGAACCCTCTGGATGTGGGAAGGGGCTCTGGGCCTGGAGGTGGGTGGCCCAGGGGTCAGCATAGGTCAGTCTCCCCTGCCCCATATCCCCCCACCCCATCCCTCTGCAGTGGGGTCTGGTGGGCCATGCTCTCCACCCCCGACCTGCAGGGGAAGTTCCGGCTCCCTGCCCCATATCCCCCGTCACAGACTCCCAGCCCCCGGGCTCTCTTGGCTCCGTACAGCCCCTGGGAGGAACCCCCCAGTGTGACAGCCCTTCTCGGGGGTTCACTCACTCTCCGGGTTAGGCCCTCTGACCTCGCCACCTCCTGGGACCGCACCTCTGCCGTGGGTCCTCTCAGGGAGTCCCCTCGCTCTGGCCCCCGGGGCCCCCACCCCCAGAGGGAGCTACGCCCCCGATCTCTAGCTGCAGGGACTCTGCCAGCATCACACAGGAGATGTATTGAGCGTCTGGACCCAGCCCAGGCAGTTCTCAGGGCCCTCGGGCCTGGCCAGCTGGGTCTGTCCCGTCCCCATGGGTCCGGCTGCTCCTTGTCCCCTGCCCAGCCCCACCCCGCCCCCTCCTTCCAGCCGAGCCCCCTAAATCCCCTCCCCCACCCGCCCCTCCTCCACCCTTTGTCTTCAGTCCCAGGTGAACAGGCCGCTGGGCCCCTCTCTGTCATCCTTTGTTCCCCCCTGGCTGGACCCGGCGGGTCAGGTCCCCGGGCCCCCCTCTCCTCAGCCCATTGGCCCCCCCGCCCCGGCCAGAACCGGCTGCTCCCGAGCTGGGCTGGGTCCCCCTGTCACCAGTCGCTGGGTCCCCAATCTCCAGGCCGGTGTCCGGGTTCCTGGCTGCTAGGCGAGGTCACACCTGGTCCCCTGCAATTACAAACCCCTTCCCCCACCTCGTTACACACGCAGCACACAGGGAAACTGAGGCACACACAGTGTTCACGTAAAACACTAAGAAAATCCCCCACTTCGTCACACCCCACAACCCTGCTTCTCTGCAGTGGGGTCTGATGGGCCGTGCGTCCCTCTGTGACCTGCAGGGGGAGCTCCAGCTCCCTGCCCCATATCCACCCTGCCCCACCCCTCTGCAGTGGGGTCCGACACTGCTGCCCTGCGATTTCCCCCCTTTATCCTCCCCGCAGGGCGATGCGAAGAACGACGCGTGGATCTTCGCACTGGCCGTGCTGCTCAGCGGCACCCTGGTCTACAACAGCCTGGGCACCATCGACCAGCGCGCCCTGGAGCAGCTGCAGTATCCTGCCCTTGCTGGGAGGGACCCAGGAGTCCGGGAGGTGGGGGCAGCTGGGATTCCACTCCCATAACCGGGTAGCACCTGTCGCACCCTCTTGGGAGCAGGGGTCTGGGGCGGGTGCCAGGAGCAGTGCCACCTGGGGCAGCGGGGTGAGGGCTGTGGGCACGGGGCTCAGGGACCCCCTGCGGGGGGGCTGCGTCTCCAGTTCCTTAGCTGGCCCCCAGCTACGTGACGGAGCTGACGGAGCACATCAAGGTGAAGGCGGCAGGTGAGGGCGGCCGGCAGGAGGGGGAGGATTCAGCCGAGTTCGTGCACTTTTTCCCGGCCTTCGTGTGGGCCGTGCGGGATTTCACGCTGCAGCTGGAACTGGACGGGCGGGAGATCACCGAGGACGAGTACCTGGAGAACGCCCTGAAACGCAGACAAGGTGCAGGGCGGGGACTGGGCTGGATGGGTCTCGGGGGGCAGGGAGGGGGCAAGATATCAGCGTAAATGGCCCCATGGGTCTCCTCTGGGGGGGTGGATACCAGGCACATGGGTCTGACCCTGGGGTCTCTTCCCAGGCCAGCCCGAAAAGCTGGATCTGCCCAAGAAGTACCTGCGCCAGTACTTCCCCTCCCGCAAGTGCTTCGTGTTCGACCGCCCGGCCCCGCGCTGCGACCTGGCCCGGCTGGACGAGCTGCCCGAGGCAGCGCTGAGCCCCGACTTCCTGGAGCCCGCGCAGCACTTCTGCGGCCACATCCACCAGCACGCGGGCACCAAAACCCTCCCCGGCGGCCACGTGGTGACGGGCACCTGTGAGTGGGGATCGGGGCGCGGCTCTTGGGGGAGGATCGGGGCATGGCCCTCCGGGGATGGTGCGTCCCAGGGGCAGGGGATGGGGATTGGGGCGCATCACGGGGGCAGTGGAGCACGTTCTGAGCGGGGCTGTGGACAGGGGATGCCAGTGCAGGAGGAGGGATGTGGGCGCATCCCAGGCTGGGGTATGTGCTGCCGGGTCAGGTCAGGTCCGGGGCTGCTGGCCAGGGCAGGGAGCTCCTGGCCGTTTGGAGGAGTCCAGGGCCAGTATGGGCAAGGCCTGGGTGGAAGGAGGCTGCCCCTGATCCCCTCCGGCCGCGCTGGGCCCCCTGGCGCTGCCCCTGCCCCTCCGGCCGCGCTGGGGAACCTGGCGCTGACCCTGCCCCTCCGGCCGCGCTGGGCCCCCTGGCGCTGACCCTGCCCCTCTCCGGCCACGCTGGGCCCCCTGGCGCTGCCCCTGCCCCTCCGGCTGCGCTGGGGAACCTGGCGCTGACCCTGCCCCCTCCGGCTGCGCTGGGGAACCTGGCGCTGACCCTGCCCCCTCCGGCCGCGCTGGGGAACCTGGCGCTGACCCTGCCCCCTCCGGCTGCGCTGGGGAACCTGGCGCTGACCCTGCCCCCTCCGGCCGCGCTGGGCCCCCTGGCGCTGACCCTGCCCCTCCGGCCGCGCTGGGGAACCTGGCGCTGACCCTGCCCCTCCGGCCGCGCTGGGGAACCTGGCGCTGACCCTGCCCCTCCGGCTGTGCTGGGCCCCCTGGCGCTGACCCTGCCCCTCCGGCCGTGCTGGGCCCCCTGGCCCTGACCCTGTCCCCTCCGGCCGCGCTGGGGAACCTGGCGCTGACCCTGCCCCTCCGGCCGCGCTGGGGAACCTGGCGCTGACCCTGCCCCTCCGGCCATGCTGGGCCCCCTGGCCCTGACCCTGTCCCCTCCGGCCGTGCTGGGCCCCCTGGCCCTGACCCTGCCCCCTCCGGCCGCGCTGGGCCCCCTGGCGCTGACCCTGCCCCTCCGGCCGCGCTGGGGAACCTGGCGCTGACCCTGCCCCTCCGGCCGTGCTGGGCCCCCTGGCGCTGACCCTGCCCCTCCGGCCGTGCTGGGCCCCCTGGCCCTGACCCTGTCCCCTCCGGCCGCGCTGGGGAACCTGGCGCTGACCCTGCCCCTCCGGCCGCGCTGGGGAACCTGGCGCTGACCCTGCCCCTCCGGCAGTGCTGGGGAACCTGGCGGTGACCTACGTGGACGCCATCCGCAGCGGGGCGGTGCCCTGCATGGAGAGCGCGGTGCTGGCCCTGGCGCAGATCGAGAACTCGGCGGCGGTGGGGGAGGCCGTGGCTGTCTACGAGGAGCAGCTGGAGCGGCGGGCGGCGCTGCCCACGGAGACCGTGCAGGAGCTGCTGGAGCTGCACGCCCAGTGCGAGCGGGAGGCGCTGCGGGCGTTCATGGCGCGCGCCTTCAAGGACGACGAGCAGCAATACCAGCGGCAGCTGAAGGTACCAGGGATCCTGCGATGGGGGCACAGCCCCTCCTGCCCCAGCCTGCAGCGACCCATGGGGGAACAGGGCACGGGGCATTTCCGCTCCAGGGGGTGCTGGCCCCGCTCTGGCCCCAGGGTGGGGACTGGCTGGCTCCATGTGCCAGGGAATGGGACACAAGGTCTTTTCCCTCTAGGGGCCACTGGCCCTGCTCTGGCCCCAGGGCAGGGAACTGGCTGGCTCTGTGGAGTGGGGAATGGGGCATGGGGCCTCCAGGGGGTGCTGGCCCCAGGGCAGGGAACTGTCTGGCTCTCTGGGGCAGGGAATGGGGCATGAGGCCTTTCCCGTGTTAGGGGCGCTGGCCCCGATCTAGCTGGGGCACTGTCTGGCTCTCTGGGGCAGGGAATGGGGCACGAGGCCTTTCCCCTCCAGCTCCGATGTCCCCTCTCTCCGCAGGACAAGCTGGACTCCAAGCGCGCTGAGCTCTGCCGCCGGAACGAGGTGGCATCGTCGGACCGGTGCACGGCCGCGCTCATGGAGCTGTCGCAGGAGCTGGAGGAGTGGGTCTGCGAGGGGAGCTACTCGGTGCCCGGGGGCTACCAGTGCCTCCTGGCCGACCAGCGGGAGATGGTGGAGAAATACCAGCTGGTGCCAGGGAAAGGGATCATGGTGAATTGACTGAATAGCATCAACTAGGGCTGGGAGCCAGGACTCCTGGGTTCTCTCCCCGGCTCTGGGAGGGGAGTGGGGGCTGGTGGGTTAGAGCAGGGGAGGCTGGGAGCCAGGACTCCTGGGTTCTGTCTCTGGCCGTGGCTCTGAGCTGCACACACAGCCCGTGGGCGCCCTGGGGGGGGAGGATCCTGCTGTGGGTTTGTGGTCCAGGTTCGTCCCTGGCTGATGGGATGAGAGGGCAGCGCGGAGGCTCTGGCTGGTCTGGGGCCCCCTAGGTGTCTGTGGGGAGGCAGGTGTAGGGGGGAGGGGCTTTGCCCCTCGATGTATGGGGGGGCAGGTGGGACGGGCTGTGGGCCCCTCAATCTGGGGGGGGGGGAGCAGGCGCAGGTGGTCAGGCGGGAAGGGCTGAGGGCCCGGGCTCACCCCCTTTCTCCCCGGTGCCCCCAGGCGGCCGAGGTGCTGCAGGAGTTTCTGAAGTCCAAGGAGACGGTGGCCCAGGCCGTCCTGCAGACGGACCAGAGCCTCACGGACAGACAGAGGGAGATCGAAGGTGACTCCAGAGCTGGGGCCCATAGTCCTGTGACCCCCCATGGCCCTATGGATCTGGTGATCCCTTGGCCACAGACTCACCCCCCTGAACACCATGGCCCCATAGACCCAGTGACCCCTGGCCCTCCCGGCCCTATAGATCCTGTGACTCCTGGACCCCACAGATGCCAGGGCTCTGTAGCCCCATAGATCCGGTGCCTCAGGGTACAGTCTCTGTGGCCTCCCAGGCCCGTGACCCATAGATCTGGTGACCCCAGCACCCCATAGATCCAGTGATCCCAGGGCCCCATACATCCAGTGCCCCATGGACGTGGTGACCCCAGGACCAGGGCTCTGGCTCCATAGATCTGGTGACTCCTGGGTGCTGATGACCCAGTGACCCCGGGCCAGGGCTCTGCACCCCGAGCCCCTGGCCCTGACCATGTGCCCCCCCCCAGCGGAGCGGGCGCGGGCCGAGGCGGCCGAGCGGGAGGCCCAGCTGAGCCAGGAGATGCAGGCCAGGACGGAGCAGCTGCTGCAGGACCAGGAGCGCAGCCACCAGGAGCACGTCCGGCAGCTGACGGCCAAGATGGAGCAGGACAGAAGGCAGCTGCTGGCCGAGCAGGAGAGAGCGCTGGCTCTGAAACTGCAGGTACCTGCCCCGGGCCCCTGGGGAGCTGGGATTGGGCTGCCTGGAGCGGGGGGGGGGAGCCCCCTGGTTCTCTCCCCAGCTCTGGGAGCTGAATGGGTCTCTGAGGGGAGCTACTCGGTGCCCGGGGGCTACCAGCGCCTCCTGGCCGACCAGCGGGAGATGGTGGAGAAATACCAGCGGGTGCCAGGGAAAGGGATCATGGCATTAATTGGGGCTGGGAGCCAGGACTTCTGGGTTCTCTCCTGGCTCTGGGAGGGGAGTGGGGTGGGGTCTGGTGGTTAGAGCGGGGAGGAGAGGTGGGATCCAGGACCCCTGGCCCCCGCTCCAGATCCCCACAGCTCTGTGTCGGTGGCGCTAACCCTCGGCTCTGTCCCCCAGGAGCAGGAGCGGGTGCTGCGCGAGGGGTTCCGGGGGGAGGCGGCGCGGTTGGAGCAGCAGATGCAGAACCTGAGGCAGGAGATAAACCGGCCCCGGCGCTCCGGCTGCGTTGTCTGCTGAGAACAGCGACCCAGAGGACTCGGGGAGCAGGGCTGGGCTGGCTCCCATCCCACCAGCCTGGCTGAGACGTGGGGGGTGCTGGTCAGAGCCAACTAGGGTGACCAGATGTCCCGATTTTATAGGGACAGTCCTGATTTTTTGCTATTTATCTTATATAGACTCCTATTACCCCCCACCCCCGTCCCGATTTTTCACATATGCTGTCTGGTCACCCTAGAGCCAACCACTAGGGTCGTTGTACGTTTGCGGGGGGGGCTTCTGACTTCGCATTAAGTGATGCTTGTTGTTTACTGAGATTTGATACTGGAAAGCTGTACACACTGGTGTGTTATTGTAGGGTCTCTCATAAACACTGCAGCTGCTGCTTGCTCTGGTTTGTTATTGTAGGGTCTCTTGTAACCCTGCTGGTGCTGCATGCAGTGCTGTATTATTGTAGGGTCTCTCATAAACACCAGAGCTGCTGCTTGCCCTGGAGTGTTACCGTTGGGTCTCTTAGGTATTGGGCCCTATCAAATTCACAGTCCATTTTGATCACAGCCAGAAGGTTTTAAAATTGGTCAGTTTCACGTTTTCAGCTGTTTACATCTGAAATTTCACGTGTTGTACCCATGGGGGTCCCAAGCCAGAGGCACCCGGAGGTGGGTCTGATCTTTCCCGAGAGTGGCCATGCAGGGGAAGGACAAGTCCTGTCCCACCCCAGCCAATGCGGGATTTGCAGCGAGGAGCCGGGCGCTCCCAGGAGCACGGGGGAGATCAGGGCTATTGCACGGTCCGGGACACGTGTTTCATGGCTGTGAAGTTGGTAGGGCCCTACTTATGTACTCTGCTGCTGCTGCTGCTGGTGCATGCACTGGTTTGTTATTGTAGGGTCTCTCGTAAACCCTGGTGCTGCCGTGTGCCCTGGCGTGTTATTGTAGGGTCTCTCCTGTGTTACCAGATTTGCTCGTTACTTTGGGGTACGCTCATTTATTCGGGTTACTCCTCTGGGAGGGGGTTTCTGTAATTCTATCAATGTGCTGCTTGTGTCACGTGTGTTCTCATACGAAGCTGGACTGCTCCCTGCTGCAAGTCCCCTCCCACTGGCACTGTCCTGCCGGACCTCGGTTCCCCAGGGCTGGGCTCCGCCAGCCCCAGAATCAGACAAACACACACACACACACACACACAAACCGAGCACGTCTGACAGGACCGGGTTAATCCGCACTCCCAAGCTGACCCCTTAGATGCCCCAGGTTCAGCACGTCCCCATCCCCACTTTCACGTTACAATTGTTCTGGTCGTAACCCCCTTGATGAGCAAACCCCATGGGATTTTTGGGCGCTGCCAGGATCTTTAGCTTAGGGACGAGGAGGAAACCAAAAAACACCCACAAGGGGGAGAGAGAGAGAGAAGCAACCGGCTTAATCATGAAAGTTATTTATTGCCAGGTAATGAGGGGAGCCAACCAAACAAAACCGTGATAATATTAACTCTAACTTGCATTTGATTATAAAAGTCAGGTGTAGAAAACGATCACTGATCACACCAGTCAGGGTCCGAAGGCTACACCGAGAGAGCGAGAGCTCGGTTCTCACCGCGCCGTGAAGCTGGAATCGATCGGGGGTCCCAGTGATGGTGGTAGCTGAGCCAGGCAGAGGCCCCAGCACGGTCAGTCAGGAGAAGATGAAGTTCCCATGGAACTGATGCAGAGTTTGGATCCAGGCATCCGAGCACTCACCTGAGCGTGGGTCGGGGTGTTTGTAGGGAAAGAACAATGGAGAACACTCGATTTGTTTAGGGGTAAACAATGGAGAATCCCAGAGTTGTTTTGTTCAGGCTAAACGTGGGAGCTGCTCATTCCTGGCTAGGGGCGATGTTCATAGATTCTAGGACTGGAAGGGACCTCGAGAGGTCATCGAGTCCAGTCCCCTGCCCTCATGGCAGGACCAAATACTGTCTAGACCATCCCTGATAGACATTTATCTAACCTACTCTTAAATATCTCCAGAGATGGAGATTCCACAACCTCCCTAGGCAATTTATTCCAGTGTTTAACCACCCTGACAGTTAGGAACTTTTTCCTAATGTCCAACCTAGACCTCCCTGTTCCTTCCAGGGAGCTCACAATGCAATTAGGCAACTTCACTATTTTGGATATCAATAAAGGATTTATTGCTAAAATCGGTCTGATAACTGCTGAGCTGGGGGTGGGCAGGCGTAGGTTCATTGACAGCTGGAGCAGAGATCCCCCATCATGCACTGCTTCCCTGCTTTGCTGGTCCCAGAGTTCAGTGCAGTTCCTACCTTGGAGTCTCTGTTCTCCAATCTGTAGCTAATGGAGATGCCTCCTTGTCCCATCTTCGATGCAAATGACACTCAGGATGTTTCCTTAATCCTGTCCCCCTTATCCCAGGGGTCTAGGTGTGTCTCCCACCCCCCTTCACTGCTCTCTGCAAGGCCCTTCTCTGATGGGTTTTGGTTCAAGCAGAGGCTGGGGGGGGATGTCTTTCCTGAGTCAGACAGGCTGGGTACAGCGCCCTGTTCCCCCCAGGACACAGAGCTGATGGGAACTCCTGGCTCCGGGGAAGGCGGAGATGGGCTGGGGAGGCGGTTTGGCAGAGTTTCCCCCCCCCCCCGACTCCTGAGGCCAGGGGGGGTGACAGGCTGGGTCGGGGGGTGGCGACCTCAGGTGATTTCTCCCTTCAATGACTTCCTGGTCCACGAGGCCCCCCTCCCCACATCAGCCCAGGACAGAGTGGGCTCTGGGAGGGGAGTGGGGTCTGGGGGTTAGAATAGGGGGGCTGGGATCCAGGATGCCTGGGTTCTATCCCCAACTCCTGTACTGTCATCCTGTGTGACTTTGGGCTAGTCACGTCACAGTCCAGTGCCTCAGTTTCCCCCCGCCTCTCGGGGCTGGGAGGACGAAACCGTTGTTTATCAGGTGCTGAGTGGATGGTGCTATCGACACACATGGTGTTAACACGGGGATCTGCAGCGAACGGCTCCCATTCCCCTTTGTGCCCCTATAACCGTGTAAATGCACCCTGCTCCCAGGGTGCTCCACCCTGCTGGCGCTGTAAAGGGGCCTCCGGGGGCCCGAGAGCTCAGGGCCAAAGCGCCCTGGAGTGGGGGCAGCGGTGGGATGGCTCCTGGGTACATCTGGGGTCTGCTCCCAGCCCATACCTGGTGGTCGAGCTAGAGCGGGGCTTTTAGAGGCTGGAGTGACAAAGCCCCCGTCCCGTCCCCAGCAACGCCTCTCCCGGGGTGAGGCCGACGCTTGTCAGACTGCAGGGAGCGGGGTCCACCCACCCCAGGCGATCTGCATTCACCTCCTGTGCCATCTGCCCCAGAGGAATCGGGTGGGGCAGTGGGAGGGAGAGCGTGACTCTCATTCCTCTCTTCCTGGAACCAAACCGACCGGGGATGGAACTGAGCCGCTGAAGCTCCGGTCGGAAGGCGGCCGGCAGCCAGCACCCCGGTGAGAAAGGGGAAGGGTTGGGTTTGGCCCATTTTCCAGCCGGTAAATTCACGCGGGTCCCAGCCTCAGGCAGGGTGCGTGGGAGGCAGCGGACTCCGAGCAGCAGCCGCTCTCCTCAGGACTGGAGCGATCGGACATCTCAGCGCTGGTCCATGCTGGCCCCGGCGAGGTGAGCTCAGCGACCAGGCGAGAAGCAGTGGTTCCCTCCCGCTCAGGCGCTCTGAAGCGCGGCGGGCGGGTTCGCCTCGCTCGGATCCATGGCTGGGTCGCCCTGCGCGCAGTCTGCCCCTCGCCCTGCCCAGAGCCGGCAGGACTTGGGGGGGTCTGAGCTGAGGGGAAGCGCTGCCCGGCTCCGGGGAACAGCGGCTGGGGGGCCACGGTGTCGGCTGTGGTGTCTGGGACCCCGGCAGCCTTCGGAGCAGGCCCCACGAGGACTCGCTGTGGCGCCCTCCTGCCGCAGTGAACCCCACGGAGCTGGGAGCCGGGCCGCGGCAGGTCCCCGTGCGGCCGGACGTGCACAGACCGAGGTGCAGAGGTTGGGGCTCCTCCGAGCGCAGCCGAGCCCGGCATTGCTCCAGGCTGGCCCCGCAGACTGAGTCTGACCCTCCCTCCCGAGCCCGGCCGGGGATTTCCAGCAGCAGCTCGTCCTTCGCAGGGTTCGATACGCCCCGGTCTAGCCTCTCGGGGCAGCGCCCGCACCTGGGTGTCCTTCCCTCTGACGATAACCCGACGGAGCCAGACAAACCCGACTGAAGTGAATTTAATACCTTTGGGGTCCACTAACTCCCAGCCCCCCCAACTCTAACCCACTAGACCCTCCTCTCCTCCCCTCCCAGAGCCGGGGAGAGAACCCAGGAGTCCTGGCTCCCAGCCCCCCTGCTCTAACCCACCAGCCCCCACTCCCCTCCCAGAGCGGGGACAGAACCCAGGAGTCCTGGTGCCCAGCCCCCCCTGCTCTAACCACCAGCCCCCGCTCTCCTCCCAGAGCCGGGAGAGAACCCAGGAGTCCTGCTCCATGTCCCCCACAGGGGATTAGGTGCCCGCTCTGGCCGGAGGATGGGGGCACAGTAGAGCGGGGAGCAGGCCAGGAAAGAGCAAACTGCTCTCAGGGTGTGGCAAGGGGGTGTCCCAGCATCCCAGCCCGTGTTGCTCAGTGTGAAAACCTCCCTGGACACACAGGGCCGGTCTGGGAAGCCCACGAGGCTCCCCCCAGACAGCACCCTGGGAAATCCGCCCGGGCTGCTCGGTGCCCAAACCACGGGGATTGCGGCAGGCGCCCGCCTGGCCCGCTGCTGGCAAAGGCCATGCCAGGGGGTTGCCCGGCCCCAGGCCCAGATCCTATGCTGGGGTAACTCCGCTCCATGGCGCCTTTGCGGCAGCTCCCCGCTGGTTCCAAACCTGCCCGGCAACGGGACGTTTAAATCTGACTGGACCTACTGCTCCCTGCGGCACGGAGCCCCCTGCCGAGCCCCCCGCCCCGCTCCCTGCAGCACAGCGCCCCCTACTGAGTCCCCTGCCCCACACCCTGCGGCACAGCGCCCCCTACTGAGTTCCCTGCCCCACATCCTGCAGCACAGCGCCCCCTACTGAGCCCCCTGCGGCACGGCGCCCCCTACTGAGCCCCCTGCCGAGCCCCCCGCCCCACACCCTGCAGTGGGACATTCCCAGCCAAGCCCCCCGCCCCTGCGGCGCGACGCCCCCCTCCAAGCTCCCCGCCCTGCTCCCTGCGGCACGGCACCCCCTACTGAGCCCCCTGCGGCACGGCACCCCCTACTGAGTCCCCTGCCCCACACCCTGCGGCACGGCGCCCCCTACTGAGCCCCCTGCGGCAGGGCGCCCCCTACTGAGCCCCCCGCCCCGCACCCCAGCGCCCCCCTCTGAGCTCCCCGCCCCGCTCCCTGCGGCACAGCGCCCCCTACTGAGTCCCCTGCCCCACACCCTGCGGCACGGCGCCCCCTACTGAGTCCCCTGCCCCACACCCTGCGGCACGGCGCCCCCTACTGAGCCCCCCGCCCCGCACCCCAGCGCCCCCCTCTGAGCTCCCCGCCCCGCTCCCTGCGGCACAGCGCCCCCTACTGAGTCCCCTGCCCCACACCCTGCGGCACGGCGCCCCCTACTGAGTCCCCTGCCCTACACCCTGCGGCACGGCGCCCCCTACTGAGCCCCCCGCCCCGCACCCCAGCGCCCCCCTCTGAGCTCCCCGCCCCGCTCCCTGCGGCACAGCGCCCCCTATTGAGTCCCCTGCCCCACACCCCAGCACCCCCCTCCGAGCTCCCCGCCCCGCTCCCTGCGGCACAGCGCCCCCTATTGAGTCCCCTGCCCCACACCCTGCAGCGGGACATTCCCAGCCGAGCCCCCCGCCCCTGCGGCATGGCACCCCCCACTGCTTCACTGGGCCCAGCGCTGCCAGCTGCCAGAACATCAGAACAGCCAGACTGGGTCAGCCCCATGGCCCATCTAGCCCCAGATCCTGTCTTCTGAGCGGGGCTGGTGCCAGCTGCTTTAGAGGAAGCGAAGAGAACAGGTCATCAGCACGTCACCCATCATCCCCTGTCACCCATTCCTAGGGACACCCAGAGCAAGGGCGTCCCTGACCATCCTGGCTAATAGCCACTGAGAGACGATCCCCCAGCAACTCATCTAGTTCTTTCTGAACCCCGTTCTACTTCTGGCCTCCACAACATCCCCTGGCAGTGAGTTCCACGGGTTAATGGTGCGTTGGGTGAAGGAATGCTTCCTGTTGTTGGTTTTAAACCTGCTGCCCATTAATTTCATGGGGTGGCCCCTGGTTCGCATGACATGTGAAGGCACATTTCTCTGCGCCAGTCATGACTGTACAGACCTCGGTCACATCCCCCCGGGCATCTCTTTTCCAAACTGAGCAGCCCCCGTCTTTCCAATCTCTCCTCCGAGGGAAGCTGGCTCACAACCCCAAATATTTGTGCCCGTCTCGGCCCCTTTTCCAGTTCTAACGGATCTTTTTGGAGCTGGGCACCCAGAACTGCCCACAGTGCTCACGGGGTGGGCCGGGCGGCCCCTGGCCAGCAGCATATGAACGTGTCTGTCCGATTATTGCTCCCCCCCACCCCCCGGCCTGTTCCCTGTTCGGGCCGCTGCTGCGCATGGAGCGGATGTTTTCAGAGAAATGTCCATGATGCCAACTCACATACCAGGCCGATGAGCCGGGTGTGGCAGCTCTAAACCCCCTGAACGTGTCAGAGGCCGATGGAAACCGAAAGCAGCCGGAGCCTTTCCCAGCACGGGGCTGATTCCGGGAAACCTGGTGGTGGGGGAGGCAGGGAGGGTTGAGTCTCTCCGAGCTGGTGACCCCGGCTGACCCTGCAGCCGCCCAGCTGGTGGGGACGACCGGAGCCCTTGGGGCCTGCGTCTCCATCCTGGGGGTGTTTAACCCCGGGTTTCCGGGCGCAGAGGCAGATGCTGGCAGTACAGGGGCCATGACACACAGCACAGCGGTCCCGGGTGCATCTAGCAGAAGGCTTTGCTGCAAAGCCTCCCGCTGCGCCCCTGCTTAGAGGGCAGAGTGTGCTGGGCGTGTGCTGTGTCCAAGCTCAGATACAGGCACTGCCTCACCCCCCCTTGCCTCAGTTTCCCTCGCCCTAACCCACTCCCTGCAGCACAGTGCCCCCTGTTGACTCCCACCCCGCTCCCCGGCGCCCCCTACAGGCCCCCCACCCCACTCCCTGCCACCTGGTGCCCCCTACTGACTCCCACCCCCCTCTCTGCCGCCCGGCGCCCCCTACTGACCCTCTGCCCCACTCCCTGCAGCCCGGCGCCCCTGAGGACTGCACTGGGGCCAGCCCTGACTGTGAGGGTTGCGGAGGGGGGCTGGTGGGTTAGAGCAGGGGGGGCTGGAAGCCAGGACTCCTGGGTTCTTTCCCTGGCTCCAGGAGGGGAGTGGGGGCTGGTGGGTTAGAGCAGGGGGGGCTGGGAGCCAGGACTCCTGGGTTCTTTCCCCAGCTCTGGGAGGGCAGTGGGGGCTGGTGGGTGGGGGCTGGGAACCCAGGGCGGGGGATTTCCCCCAGGTCAGATTGGCAGAGCGGGGGAGGGGGTTCGCCCCCCCCCCGCAGTGTGGGGCGGGGGGGGGCATCTGAAGTCTGTAGCCGGTGCTGTGGGGCCGGGGCCGGGGTGGGCGAGGGGCGGCGCCGCCAGGGGGTCGGGCTGGATCCCGGGTCCCTGGATCCGAAGCGGTTAAACCGGCTCCACCCGCCGCTTTCGGTTTCCATCTGACTCGCCCCGTTTCCTGGCTCGGCTCGGAGCCGCCCGGCGGCGTTGGAGGGAGACCGAGCGGACCCCGCGCCCCGGGCAGGTGGGTCCCGGCTGCTCCCCGGCCCCGCGGGGCTCGGATCCAGGGGGTCAGGGCAGGGGGCGGCCGGTCCCGGGCGGGGCCAGCCACGGGCAGCGGGCGCCTGGGGCATCGCCCGGGCACGGGAGCTGCTAACGGGGGGGCTGGTCCCAGCCCAGGGCGGCTCCGGGTGGATTTGGGGGGGACGGGGGTTGCCCCCGCCGCAAGCCTCGGGCAGCCGGAGCGCGCCGCGCAGGAGGGGCCAGGAGGCATCCCCCGGTGCCGGGCCTCGGAGCCGCGTCTGGACGCGCCGGGGGTTGCCAGGCGCTGGGCTGAGAAAGGGCCGCGGGGAAAGTGGCTGGTTCACGCGTGGGCTGCAGGGGGGGGAGCGCGGAGCGCACAGTCCCAGTGTCTGTCCTGGAGGCGGGTATCCGAGGGGGAGCCGTGTTAGTCTGGAGCTGTAAAAAGCGACAGAGGGTCCTGTGGCACCTTCCAGACTAACAGACGGATTGGAGCAGGAGCTTTCCTGGGCACATGCGTCTGACGAAGCGGGCATTCGCCCACGAGAGCTCATGCTCCAATCCATCTGTGAGTCTCCTGGAGGCGAGTGCTGGTGTCAGCCACAGGAAACGCGGTGGGTCGGATCTCCCTGGGGCCAGGAGGGCCTTTGACACCGTTCCAGGCGAGAGACGGTTCCTTACCCTGGAGACGATGGGGGTCGATGTGAGACCGGGAAGTGGTGAAGGGGAGACGACGCCGGGTCACCCCGAAAGGGGAACTGCCAGGCTGGGGAGTCACTAGCCGAGCCCCTCACGGATCCCTCTTGGGCCCAACCGTATTTCACCTTTTCATTACTGCCCTTGGCCCAAAGGGGGAGTTTGCGGCTGACACCGAGTGGGGAGGGATTGGCAGGGCGGGGGAGGACCGGCATAGCCCACACCATGATCTGGGCGACCCTGTAAACTGGAGGAACAGGAACGGGATGAGATGTAACCGTGCGAAGCGCCAGGTCCTGCAGTTAGGGACTAACAAGCGGAGGTGACAGTGGGCCGATGTGGGCCAGGACGGCAGACCCAGCGGGGGGAGATTTCAAAGGGCCTGGGGCTCCCGCCTGCTACTGCAGTGGCCAGGAGCCTTCGGCCCTTCAAATCGCCGCCGGAGCCCCAGGGCTCTGGCCATGAAGGGCTGGCTGGGGGAGTCTGTCCCAGCCCTGCCCCTTCTGCCCAAGGCCCCACCCCTCCTGAGGGCCTAGAACCGCCCCCCCTTGCCAAGGACGCTGGCGCAGGGCGCCCCGGTAACTCCTCGGATTTACTTTCACCCCTGCTAACAAGACTGTTTTGCTCTACGCTGGGGCCGTATCGGTTGGGGCCCGAGGAGGAGAACGATCGGGGTGTATCGGCTGATCGCAGGCTGACTCTGAGCCGTCAGTGGGACGCGGCCGTGAAAAGGCCAATGCAGTCGTGGGGTGCCCCAGGCGAGGGGTTTCCAGGGGAGACAGGGACGTGTTCGTACAAGGCACTGGGGAGACCTCAGCTGGACTAGTGGGTGCGGTTCTGGGCTCCCTTGTGTAAGGAAGATGAATTCAACCTGGGACGGGGCAGAGAAGGGCGACTAGGATGATCTGAGGGCTGGAAAACCTCCCTTGTGAGAGGAGACGCGAAGAGCTCGGCTTGTCCAGCCTGGCCAGCCGCAGGCTCAGGGGAGCTGGGATCGCTCGGTGAATACACCAGAGGGATAAACACCAGGCAGGGAGAGAACAAAGGGATAGAAAGTGGCCAGCGCTAAGTTTAAGCTTGAAATGAGGCGAAGGTTCGACCCATTGGAGCAGTGACGCTCTGGAGCAGTGGGGGCAAAATCCCAAACTGGCCTCACGACTGAGCATGATAAGTGCATGGTGTGTGTGTGTGTGTGTGTGTGTGTGTGTGTGAGAGAGAGAGAGAGAGAGAGAGAGTGAGAGACAGGACGGCCGGCAATGGTGCGCGGCCCATCGGCGACTCCTGTAGCAAAACTCCCCGATGGCCGGGGATGGACGCTAGCTGGGGGGCTCTGAGTTACCCCAGCGAATTCTTCCCCCGGTATCTGGCTGGTGGGTCTTGCCCACATGCTCAGGGGCTGACTGGTCACCAATTTCCCCCCAGGTCAGACTCTGGGGGTTTGTCGCCTTCCTCCGCAGCAGGGGGCCCGGGTCACTGGCGGGTTTGAACTCGTGTCCATGGTGGAGTCTCTGTCACTCATCTGGAACCCGCGATTTGGGGCCGTCGGTGACTCAGCCAGAGGTCGGGGTCTGGTACCGGGGGGAGGGGGGAGGTTCTGGGGCCTGCGAGGTGCCGGGGGTCAGATTAACTGATCACAATGGGCCCCTCTGACGTCAGGGGGCGTCTCTGAGTACGAACAGACGTGACGATTGTAACCCAACCGTGTCCCCGAGTGATGCGTCCCCGGCTGTCAGAACAGGTTGGGATTGGAGCCGGGCGGGGCTAAGGGTTCGGTCATTAGACACCGGCTCCCACCAGCGATGTTGCCTAAGTAGCCCCCGGACTCACGGTTAAAGTTGTGCCCCCTCTCCATCTGAAATAGCCCCACTGTGGGCAGGCCCCATTGGTCTGACTGGAGCCACCTCCCCAGATACAGAAATCAAACTACACCGCTGCGGGCTGGGGCAGCCGGTGGGGTCACCCTGGGTCGGCACCGGGGGAGGTGGGGGAGAGCAGGGTCTGACCCCTAACACCTCCCCCCAACCTCTGAATGCTAACCCGACCTCCTTCACTGTGCCCCTAACCCCATAGCCCTGCCCCATAGCTAAACCCCTGCCCCATAGCCCTAACCCCACAACTCTACCTGCTGTCCCTGTAACTCTACCCTCACCCCTTAGCCCTAACCCCATAACTCTACCCCAGAACCCCAGCTGGGGATCTGCAGCGATGCCCAGGAGCACCAGGGCTTGTCTGCCCCGGGGTGAGGTGCCGCGGGCGACGCTGGGGTCCGTACGCTGCACGGGGGGCGGGTGTAAGGGTCTCCCACAGTTTGGGGGGCCTGGCCCTTGTTTCATTGCCCCCCTGTAATGAAGTGGGACTGTTCTTAATGTTTCCTCTGAATACTGTGTGGGTGCCTCAGTTTCCCCTATGCATTTCTTAAGTCTCTAGGTGGTGGGGAAAGGCCAGTGTGCATAAATCAC
Source organism: Glyptemys insculpta (assembly GCA_032172135.1). NCBI lineage: Eukaryota > Metazoa > Chordata > Testudines > Emydidae > Glyptemys > Glyptemys insculpta. Next base: position 68,566,354 of record JAVMKA010000013.1, on the reverse strand, counting down.
TGACACTCTGTCTCCCTGGCAACAAATGGCCAGGGCCCTTCTCCCCTGCAAGGGAATAGCTAAAGGTGAACAAAGAGATCAGGTGACCTCCTGGCCCGGGAAAGAGACAAAGCCCAGAGAGGAGGGGCTGGAGGGGGTTTCAGTTGGGAGCTGGCTGGAGACGGGAAGTGAGGGCGGACGGGGGTGTCTGGCTCGCTGGGCCCCAGAATGGACCCGGCTGAGGGGTCCTGTTCTCTGTCCCTACAAGCTCTGTTGTAGACCGTGTTCCTGTCGTCTAATAAACCTCTGTTTTACTGGCTGGCCGAGAGTCACGTCTGACTGCGGAGTGGGGGGTGCAGGACCCTCTGGCTGCCCCAGGACCCCGCCTGGGTGGACTCGCTGTGGGAAGCGCACGGAGGGGCATATGCTGAATGCTCGAGGTCAGACCCAGGAGGTGAAGCCGTGTGAGCTTCTTGCCCTGAAGACAGTCGGCTCCGAGGGAGAGGAGGCTCCCCAAAGTCCTGCCTGGCTTTGTGGGGAGCAGTTCCAGAGCATCGCCCGGGGACTCCGGGACACCCCCCATGTCTCACCCCATCTCCCCGCTCTGTGTCCCGCAGGCCGCCCCCCCAGCGCGATGGAGATCCCCATGCCGGCCCCCATCTGCCTGATGGAGAACAGCCCGGCGGGGGAGCTGCGGGTGCAACAGGAGGCGCTGCAGGTGCTGGCGGAGATCTCCCAGCCCGTGGTGGTGGTGACCATCGCCGGGCTGTACCGCACCGGCAAGTCCTACCTCATGAACAAACTGGCCAGCAAGAGAACGGGTGAGAGACGTGAGCCCTGCCCCCGGGCGCCAGGACTCCTGGGTTCTCTCCCTGGTCTTGGCAGGGGAGTGGGGTCTAGTGGGTCAGAGCAGGGGTGGGTGGGAGCCAGGACTCCTGGGTTCCCTCGCTCTGTGACTGTCCCAGCTCCGCCCCTCTCTCCCCAGGGTTCTCGCTGGGCTCCACCATCCAGTCGCACACCAAGGGCATCTGGATGTGGTGCCTGCCCCACCCCCGCCGGGCCGGCCACACCCTGGTGCTGCTGGACACCGAGGGGCTGGGCGACGTGGAGAAGGTGAGTGGGGGGGGGGGGGGGCGCAGCGTATGAGAATCAGCCAATTTGCAGAGCAGGATGGAATGCCCCTTGGGATGGAACGCCCCTTGCAGTTCCCAGGGGCTTCTGGGACTTGTAGTTCCCAGGGGATGCTGGGCATTGTAATTCAGGGCAAGGCATGCTGGGAAAGAGGATGGGATATTTAAGGAGCTCCCTCTGCTAAGGGACAGACTCAGCGAGCCCCATGTAGGGGAAGGAGGGGCTGTCTGATGTGGGGTGACGCCCTCTGAGGGGGGCAGTGCCAGCGCCGGGAGGTCTGGGGATGCCGTGGCGGGGCTGGAACGGGACGCCCAGGGGCGTGGCTGGAAACGCTTGTCCCGCCCAGGGAGAACTGTTGAAATATTGAAAATGTTCCCTGTCCCGAATCATGATGAAAAGTCAAAATGGGGGGAAAAAGTGTCATGGCTTGAAAATCGTAAACGTGTCTGGGTCCAGGTCACGCAAAAAACTTGGATAATTTTCAGACATTTCATTTTGGTTGTCTACTTTTTTTTTTCTTTCTTAACTTGGTCCAAATTTACCAAAACATTGGCAATGAGATGTGATTTTACCTTGAGAAACGGAAAGTTTCCGGTTAGACAAACGGTCAGTCGGGCCATTTCTACAATTCTGAAACTTTTTTCCCAATAATTTTTCAAGTTGGGAAATTTGCCTGAAGCGACCCTGTTTCGCTAGTGATTTTGGTATCAATGATTCCGTGTTCTCCAGTGCCAATTTCCCGACCCGCCGTAGCGATGGGGGCAGGGCTGGCATTCCGGAGAGCCGGGTTCATATCCCTGCTCCACAGACCCCCGGTGTGAGCTGGGACTCAGTTTCCCCACCCCGCCTGCCAGAGGGAGTGTGACGATAAATACATTCGCTCTGGAGGTGGGGCTCAGACACAACCGATAAGCTGGAAGGGCCGGTAACGCCAGCCACCAAAAGGCAAAATAAAGTTGGGACCCGAAAAATGCACGAGAGCAGCTGGAAACCCCGCGCCCTGCAGTGGGGCTGCTGCAGCTGAACCCCGTGGGGCGGGGAGGTGTCGCCTTCCCAAAGCTTGAATGCAGCCACATGGGTTGGAAACTTACTTCAGTAAAAGGGGAGCAACGAGCGCTCCCGCCCCCTCCCGTGCCTCCGGGAGCTGGGGATTTCACAGGGTGTGTGGGGGGAAATACCCCAACCCCAAAGAGTGACAATGGTGCCTGTGGGAGCCAGCTGAGGTCACTCAATCAGGGTGAACTGCAAACAGAACGGGGCAGACAAACCCCAAAGCTGGTGGATATTTCAATATTTAGATTTACCAAAACCGCTTCTGTAGTACCTCCCTGGTTGCTCAGAAGTCTGAACAACGCAGTTCCCTTAAAGTGCCCAGCCTCAGGCCCCCATCCAGGTACCCACGTCAAAACACGATGATTTCTGAAACTCTTATTTCATCATGTAAAAGAAAAGGTTCTACCAATCCCCAAGGACCAGCCACGTGCCCAGGTCAATGTATAACTTAGATCTTACCCCAAAATCCCGCTTAGAGCCAATCCTTGTGAACTAAACTAAAATGTATTAAAAAAGAGAAGAGGGAGAGTGTTGGTTAAAAGATCAATATACAGACAGACTTGAATTCAATGCTTGAGGTTCAGACACAGCAGAGATGAGCCTGTAGTTGCCAAAAGTCCTTTTAGAAATAGTCCAGAGGTTATAGTCCAATGTCCATATTCAGGGTGACTCCAGCCAGTGACCGGATCTCAATCCTTATAGCTCAGGCTTCCCCTGCATGAAACCTTAAGCAGACCTGCGATAAACAGGATCAGTTCCACCTCCTGCAGCCTCTTGGCCATTCAGTCCTGGGTGAACAATAGACTTCTGAGCTAACTCCTTGTCTTCCCAATATCCTGGTCATTAACACAAGGCCATTTGGCCATTCAGCAGTTCATAGACAGTTTACCACAGACTTTAAAGAGACACATAAACAATGCCACTACTTCACGGTTCTCCTAAAAGTCAGCCTTCCCTTTTGATCTGTGCAGCAATGGCGCGGGGAATAGACGGGAGCTGGCTGGTTACAGGGTTAGCATCTAATAGATAGAAGTAAACGTACCTAGCGAGTAATTACCTCCAATTTCTAACAATCCACCTTTGCACTTCGAAGTTCTATCCTCACTAGCATTGAATGGTCCTAATGATCATTTGCAACCTGTCCTCACCTGCCTCTCCAGGTTACTCTGGGTCAGCTGGCCTGTGGGATGCGTAACCCTTTCTGGCTGTGGGCCATACTTCAATGAGATGTTATATTATAATCAGATAATGTCATACTCTCCGAGCTCCAGGAACGGGAATTCACTGTGGCCTGGGGTGGGACTCTGGAGAGCTGGGGGCTGATCCCCTGGCCAACCCTCCCCCGTGCCTCAGTTTCCCCATCTGTGCCGTGGGGTTGGCGATCCTGCCATGCTCTGTGATGGGCTGTGAGCTCTGCGGCTGGGAGGCGCTCGGGACAGTGATGGTGGGTGTCGTTCCAGGGCGACACGAAGAACGACACGTGGATCTTCGCACTGGCCGTGCTACTCAGCAGCACCCTGGTCTATAATAGCATGGGCACCATCAACCAGCAGGCCATGGACCAGCTGCAGTATCCTTGCCTGGGGGCCGGGGAGCCGGGTCTGGGGGCTTGGGGGGCCCCATATCCCCAGGGAAGGGCCTCGCGGTTCCCTCCAAACGCTTCACCCCCAGTGAAATCGTGACCCTCAGCGCGGGGTGTGCACCACGGCCCCCTCTAGTGGCCGCTCTGCATGATGGGATAACAACCCACTACTGCCACCAGCTGGCAGAGTTGCTCCTTCAGCTCCAGTGCTGTAGGGGGCTGCTCTGGACCCTGGAGGTGGTGGGTTCGACCCCTGCTTCTGAGGGTTGTGATGGACTATCCTCCCCTTCCCCTTGTTCGTTCTGAGCCCCTGTCGCAGGCGGGGAGGGGAGGCTCTGAGGGAGCAGGACCCCCTCTTTCAGGGGGCGCCACACTTCTGGTTCCTTAGCCAGCCCCCAGCTATGTGACGGAGCTGACGGAGCGCATCAAGGTGAAGGCGGCGGGCAGGGGCAACCGGCAGGAGGGGGAGGATTCGGCCGAGTTCGTGCGGTTCTTCCCGGCCTTCGTGTGGGCCGTGCGGGATTTCACGCTGCAGCTGGAACTGGACGGGCGGAAGATCACCGAGGACGAGTACCTGGAGAATGGCCTGAAACTAAAGACAGGTAGGGGAGCGGTGCTGGCCCCAGTGCAGCTCTAAGGGGCACTGGGATGCAGGGGGTGTGGGGCCTCTCCCCTGGCTGTCAGGGCTGGCCCCAGGGTGCACTAGGGCACGCTGTGCTTGCAGAGGGGGTGACTTTTGCTCAAGACAGAAACCCAAGCTGTTGACACCTTGCGGGGGTTACTGGTCCCTGGGAGTTGGGGTGTTTGCTGTCCTGGCCACATTGCAACTTGGACAGTTCCCCGGCTCCCCTCAATCCCCTGTGGATATTGGGGTCTCTTCCCCCCAGGGGAATCTGTCCAACAGTCGCCGTGCTGCCCCCCAGAAGCAGCTGCATGTCGGCGCAGGGCTGCTGCCCAGCTCCCGTCTCCTCCCCAGGTAGCAGCCGGCAAGCCCAGCTCTTCAACCTGCCCCGCGAGTGCATCCGCCAGTTCTTCCCAGCCCGGAAATGCTTCGTCTTCGTCCAGCCGGCCGGCAGGAGGGACCTGGCCCGGCTGGAGGAGCTGCGGGAGGACGAGCTGGAGCCCGAGTTCCGGCAGCAGGTGGCCCAGTTCTGCCGCCACGTCTGGGAGACGTCGAAGCCCAAGACCATCCCGGGCGGCCACGTGGTGACCGGGGCCAGTGAGTGTCGGTAGCCCTTGGGCCGGGGGACACTGGGGTCAACGTGGCTCATGGGGTGCTGGGCGGGATGAACCGAGCTGGGAGGGGGTCCCCTGTGGCCAGCACTGGTGGGGTCAGCGCTGGAGCCTGCGCCCAGCTCTGGGGTGCGCGGTTAGAAGGGCTGCTGGAAAATCATCGAGGGGTGGAATAAAGCCCGACAGCAGATCTGGTCAGTGGATCCCAGGGGAGATGAGGAGAGGCCTAGATAGCAGGGCGGGCGCGTCTCCCCGGGGAGGGACGCCCGGGTCCCGAAGGGCCATTGCTGGGACCCTACCAATTGCACAACCATGAAAAATGTGCCACGGACTGTGAAATAAGCCCTTCCCCGTGAAATCTGATGTCCCCTTGTTCCTAGGAGCACCCCAGCAAAGAGCCCCCCTGTGCTCCGGCAGGGCAGGGGGGACAGGACTTGTCCATCTCCTCCACAGCTTCTGGGGGGGGGGATCAGACCCACGTCCACCTCCAGGAACCTCCTGCGGCCGCTGCCTTCAGAGTCCAGCTCTGACCCCCGCACAGTCCCGTTTTGGGTCAGGACCCCCCGGTGACAAAGCTGAAATTTCAGATTTAATCATCTGAAAACGTGAAATTGACCAATTTTCAAATCCTATGGCTGTGAAATTGACCGTGAATTTGGTAGGGCCCTGAGCCATTTCTCTGCAGAGAGAGGCAGAGCAGGGCCCCACGCCTGGGGGGGGGAGCCGGGTGCATCCCACCGGGAAACGAGGCACCAATTGCTCATGGAGAGGGGGTTTTAGGGTGCATCCGGGGTGGGGGAGGGGGCACATCCTAGGCTCGGTGTCTGTCCTGTAAGGAGGGGCAGGGAGTAGGTGGAGTCCTGGAGAGTGTGGGAGGGGCCACGTTGGGCCCCCTGGCGCTGCCCCTGCCCCCCTCCGGCCGCGTTGGGCCCCCTGGTGCTGACCCTGCCCCCTCCGGCCGTGCTGGGCACCCTGCCCCTGCCCCCCTCCGGCCGCGTTGGGCCCCCTGGTGCTGACCCTGCCCCCCTCCGGCCGTGCTGGGCACCCTGGCGCTGACCCTGCCCCCCTCCGGCCGCACTGGGCCCCCTGGTGCTGACCCTGCCCCCCTCTGGCCGCGCTGGGCCCCCTGGCGCTGACCCTGCCTCCCTCTGGCCGCGCTGGGCCCCCTGGCGCTGACCCTGCCCCCCTCCGGCCGTGCTGGGGAACCTGGCGCTGACCCTGCCCCTCCGGCCGCGCTAGGCCCCCTGGCACGGACCCTGCCCCTCCGGCAGCGCTGGGCCCCCTGGCGCTGACCCTGCCCCTCCGGCAGCGCTGGGCCCCCTGGCGCTGACCCTGCCCCCTCCGGCCGTGCTGGGCCCCCTGGCGCTGACCCTGCCCCTCTGGCAGTGCTGGGGAACCTGGCGGTGACCTACGTGGACGCCATCCGCAGCGGGGCGGTGCCCTGCATGGAGAGCGCGGTGCTGGCCCTGGCGCAGATCGAGAACTCGGCGGCGGTGGGGGAGGCCGTGGCTGTCTACGAGGAGCAGCTGGAGCGGCGGGCGGCGCTGCCCACGGAGACCGTGCAGGAGCTGCTGGAGCTGCACGCCCAGTGCGAGCGGGAGGCGCTGCGGGCGTTCATGGCGCGCACCTTCAAGGATGACGACCGCAGCTTCCAAGGGGAGCTCATGGTACGGCCCCTGACGCCGGCCCCGGGGGCTATGGGATAGCTGCCCCTCTGTGGGATGGGGGGGTGGGGCTCCCCAGCACCCTGACCCCCTTCCATGGGGAATCTCCCAGCCCCAGTGTGACGGGTTCCCCCCGGGGAGCCACCTGGAACTGGGGTACCACAGAGCCCCCTGACCCACCAACCTGGGCTCCCTCTCACACCGTACTGCTGTGACATGCTGCAGGCTCTCTGACCAGCCCCTGCATGGGCAGGCTACTCCCAGCTCCTCAGGCACACCCCCCGCTGGAGCCTAAACCCGAAATTACACCGTCTTGCACTGTACAGTGCAAGCTCATAAAATGTGCCCCCTCCCTCAATGTGGAGAGGAATATGCAACAGCCTTTGCCCCTGAGTTATGATTCCCGCACACTTCACTCCAACTCCCTGGTTTAGATAAAGCAAAAACAAGTTTATTAACTAGAAAAGATCAATTTTAAATGATTATAAGGGATAGCGAGCAAAGGAGATTACCTAGCAAATAAACAAAACATGCAAACTAAGTTTAAGATACTAGAAAGACAGGATATGAACTAAGAGATTCTCACCCTGATGGATGACACACGCCGGCTGCAGACCCTTAAGGGACAAGCTGCCCTCGCTTACAGCTTGGAACCCCCGGGTGTTCCATACACAGACTAGAAATCCCTTTAGCCTGGGGCCAGCACTTCCCCCCGGTCAGTCTTTGTTCCTCGGGTGTTTCCAGGGGTCTCTTTGGGTGGGGAACGAAGAACCCCAGGTGACGTCACTCCCCACTTCATATAGCTTTAGCATCTGGCAGGAGCCCTTTGTTCCAAAGCTTGGTTCCCAGACCGGGTTGTGGGAAAATACTGACACCCCAAGATGGAGGCTGGAGTCATGTGGTCTCATCGCATGTCCCTGTAGCGTCACAGCAGCGTCACTCACAGGCTGTGTGTGGGGTTCTCAGGGAGGCTCCCCAGGTGGGAGATGAGCTTCTCCTAAGGCCTGTTGTTCTTTCCTAATGGCCCATTGCCCTGAACAGGCCTTCCCCACCCGCTATCTAGACTGAAAACATCGTGTCCAGTGGGCGTTCCCCAGGTGTAATGACATTCGAAATACAGACACATGGTCAGTATTCGTAACTTCACATACAAAAATGCTCCACGCACACACCTAGGATAACGGTATTCAGCAAATCCTCCCTTTTCCAATGACACGGCACATGCCTGAACTTCCATAAAATACACCAAAACGATGCCAGACTCGTATCACCATCATATCACTGAAGAATATGGGGGGCAGTGTCACACTCGGCCTTGCTTAGCTGGGGACCCGAGATGCCAGGCCAAGGGGACCCGGCCCAATCTCCAGCCCCAGGCGCATGTGGATCGGCTCACAGTCCTGCCCCATTCAGGCCCTGTCATGGCTCGTACCCCTGCCCCATCTGCACCCCCCCCCACCCTGGCTCACGCCTGCCCTGTCTGTGCCCAACCTGGCAGCACCGCCTGGAGGAGCAGAAGCAGAAGCTCTGCCAGCGCAATGAGGTGGCGTCCTCGGACCGCTGCACGGCCGCCCTGCTGGAGCTGTCGGACGAGCTGGATGACCGGATCGGCGCGGGGGTCTACTCAGTGCCCGGGGGCTACCAGCGCTTCCTGGACGACCGGCAGCGCATGGTGGAGAGATACCGGCAGGTGCCGGGGAAGGGGGTAAAGGTAGGAGAGGGCTGGTGCCCGGCTCTGTGTGTCTTTGTGCCCCCTCGTTGTGCAGCCCGGGAAGCCCTGCTGAGAACCAGGCACCAGCTTCCATCACCTGGGCAGTTCCTGGATCCTTCCCAGAGTGGGGGCAGCATCAGGGTGTGAGCCGACCCCACCCTCACAGCCCTCCTGACTGCCAACATGCCGGGGTGTCTGGTTCCCGTGGCCCCTCCAGCCCTTGGCCGCTCTGCTGGGGCTGCTGGGGGGGGGCCCGGTTAGTGCCTGGGTGATGAGGCCGTTTGTCCTGTTAAAAACCGGGTTCAGCCCCCAGCTCATCTGGAACAGGCGCCGAGGGTGTCGAGTGGAAACCAAATGCTGACTCTGGGGCTGGATGGGAATTGGCGCCCTCTAGAGGGGAAAGGCCCTGCGTCCCAGCACCCACCCCCCTCCAAGCCAGCCAGTCCCGTTACTCTCCGGTGCCACAATCCAGAATCCCGACCCGGATCCGGCGCCGTGCGACAAACCCCCCGACCTGGTGTCTCCCACTCTCCATCCCCAGGCCGATGCGGCGCTGCAGGAGTTCCTCCAGTCCAAGGAGGCTGTGGCCCAGTCCATCCTGCAGACGGATGAGGCCCTGACGGAGAAGGAGAAGGAGATGGCAGGTACCACTGAGGGGACGTCACGCCGCTGGGGTTGGGGAGAGGGTGCCCGGGCTGCAGCCCTGGTGGGCAGAGTCACCATGGCCCTCCCCATGCTGACCCACCTCTCTCTCCCCGTGCCAGCCGAGTGGGCCCGGGCCGAGGCGGCCGAGCGGGAGCAGCAGGTCCTGAAGCAGAAGGAGGCTGAGTTGCGGCGGAAGCTGGAGGACCAGGACCGCAGCTACCAGGAGAACCTGCGGCAGCTGGAGACGAAGCTGGAGGACGAGAGGAAGAAGCTGCTGGAGGAGCAGGGCAAGATGATGGATCAGAAACTCAAGGTACCAGGGGGGCCGCGGGTGCTTGGTGCTGGGGGGGGGGATGGGCAGACCTGCTGCGGTCGACCCTGGCCCTGTGCTTTGGGGGGCCCCCTCGCTTCAGGGGGATGTGGGGCCTGGGTGACACAGGGGCTGGTAGCAGCTCTGCTCTGCCCCATTTTGACGGCTCCCGGCATTAATTGGGAGAGGAGGGGGCAGGGCAGAATGGGGGCAGGGAGGGGGCAGGAAGAGGTGGGGTGGGGCTTGGGGCAGGGGGGGTGTTCGGGCCTCGCACCCGCCTAGGGACGGCCCTGCGGATGGGCACAGCCTGGGCAAGGGCGCCCCTGCCACCGGCCTCTGCCTGCCCAGGGGTGGGACTCCCGTGCGTAGGGCAGCCGGGGCGCTGGCAAATGGCTGTCGGGGCGGGATACCAGGCTAGATGGCCCATGCGGCGGATCCCCCCGAGATGGGATTGCTGGGGGGCGCAGTGTGGGGAACGGCGCATGCACACACACTGCAGGGCTCATCCCCTCCAGCAGGGGGCGGCAGGGACAAACACACCCTGGCCCCCCTGCCCTGGGCCCCCATTCCCCCCAGGCCAGCCCCACGCTGTTGCCGTGACCTCTCCCTGCCTGCGGGGCGGGGGATGTACCGTGGGGATCCCCCTCACGCTCTCGCTGCCCCCCCAGGAGCAGGAGGCCCTGCTGAAGGAGGGGTTCCGGGAGGAGGCCGGACGCCTGGAGAACCAGATCCGGCACCTGCAGCAGCAGAATGAGGAGATCCGGAAGCCGTCGTGGATCCAATCGGCGCTGGGGGTGCTGACCGACGTGGCCACCCTCATGCTACCTGGCATCGTCGGCAAGGTCGCCAGGGTCGCCACCAACATCTTCCGGCGCCTGTTCTGATGGGGTCCCCGGCCGCCCACTCGCCTCTGTACCCCAGCGCCCGTTCACCTGCGGAACCCCCTGCCACAGGACACTCCGCCGGCGAGCAGCTTTAACATCCAGCAAAGGCTCCCAACCTCCTTGCTTCCTGGCCGGGGCTGGCCCCCCACTGGCGGAGTCAGGAAGGAAAATCTCCCCCACAAGGCCGTGCAGGGAGGGAGACGTGCTACCTCAAGGTGCACAGGTGCTGTTGGAGAGGGATACCGGGATGCATGGGCCCATTGGCCTGAGCTGTGGGCACGACCCAGGTGAACTGGCCACCAGAACGTCACCCCCCAGGGGGAGTGAAATGCTGCCCACACCTGGAGCTGAGGCAGCCTTCTGCCCCGGGTACCTCCCCAGCCCCAGGCTGAGGGGTGGGAGCTGGTGTGGGGGGAGGGTGCCTCTCTCCTTGCCTCGTAGCTGGTTGGCTTTAAACTCTGCAGTTAAATAAATGTCCCCACGAACCTCCCTTATAACGTGTCCGGGTCTCTTTGCTGCTCTCTGAGGACATGAATCGCCACCCCTGAACGAAACATGAGGGACGCCTGCGTGCTGGGATGAGCCGTGAACCTGCCTTGGCTGCCCTGAACTTCTCGCTGTCAAGGCAGGGTCAGCGCGGTGAGAGTTTTAAGCAGCAGGGTGCCTAGTGGTTAGAGCAGGGGGGCTGAGAGCCAGGACTCCTGGGTTCTGTCCTGGCTCTGGGAGGGGAGTGGGGGCTGGTGTTTAGAGCAGGGGGGCTGGGAGCCAGGACTCCTGGGTTCTCTCCGAGCTCTGGGAGGGGAGTGGGGTGCAGTGGTTAGTGCGGGATGGGGTTGGGAGTAGACACCCACGCTGGGTGGCAGAGCTGGGAGCGGGAGGAGAGCCCGGGGCTGGGAGAGCAGGCGGCTGTTGGTTGGTTGAGGGGCATCGGCACATGGGCCCGTTCCCAGGTCCGGTGCCTCTTGTGCATCCCTGTTTGGATTCCCCAGCCGGGAACACCAGAGCCGCCCGGCCCGGCCCTTTCTCGCCGGGATGCCGATGCGGAGTGGGGTGATATCGGGGCTCCCGGGGCCTGCAAAAGGCATCCCGGCTGTTAGACATCTGCCTACGTAACCCCGAGGAAGAGGAAGTGGAAGCTGAGCCGTGGGACCACGGAGACTGGAGTCACCGGCGAACCGTCCACCGACGCCCCCGCCAGAAGATTGCTTCTTCCCCCACTTGTTAACAACTAGAGGTGAACGTTGTAGTAAGGCTTGTAAAGGAATAAACCCTTTAAGAGACGAGCCTATCTGATATCACGTTCCTGCATTTAGCACTTTTGCACAGGGTTCAATAAAAAGGGATCCTGCAGAAACATCCCAGGGTAAAACCACAGAGAACCTGTTTATAAAAACAACGAGGGGTCCTTGGGGCACCTTAGAGACTGACGGCCCAAGTACCTCGGTCCCGGCACTACCGATCAGTCTAATGACCCTAAGAGGGCAGGATCCGGGGGGGCCGGAACTTGGTAGAAGTGGGGGGGCCATGAGGTCCGGCCCCCTCCAGGGCTCTGCCCCTGCTCCTCTTCTGCCCCCCGACACCCTGCCCCCTGACCAGGCCAGAAGCCAGAGCTGCTGTGGTGAGTCCCGGGCCCCCCACCTGCCCTGGCCGATGCACCTGAGGGGGTGGGGACATGGGCTGGGGGCTGCTTTCATCGGGTGGCCCCTGGTTCGCCTGGTATGTGAACACTTCCCTGGTCCCGTTCTCTGCACCAGCCGTGAGGTTCTAGACCTCGCTCACAGTCCCCCTTAGGCGTCTCTTTTCCAAGCAGAACGGTCCCAGTTTAATCTCTCCCCATGCGGACGCGGGTCCAGCTCCTTCGCCATGTTTGGTGCCCGTCTCGGCCCCTTTTCCAATTCGAATTTGTCTTTTTGGAGCCGGGTCCCCAGAACTGCCCGCAGTGTTCACGGGGTGGGCGGCCCCTGGGCAGTGGCATTAGGAGCGTGTCTGTCTGGTTATCGCTCCCTCGCCTGCCCGTCTCTGCGGCCCGTTCGCTGTTCGGGCTGCTGCGGGTGGAGCGAATGTGTCCAGAGAAATGTCCGTGGTAGCGACTCACATACCGTGGCCGGGAGCGGGGCAGGCGGGGGAGAGACGAGCTGGGTCTGGCTGCTCTAAATCCCATGAATGCGCCAGTCAGATGGAAACCGAAGCAGCCGGAGCCGTTCCTGGCACCCGGCTGATTCCGGGAAAGCCGGTGGTGGGGGAGAGAGTCTTTCCAAGCTGGTGACCCCGGCTGACCCTCCCCTGATGAAACAAGAACCCACCATCCTTGGCCCCCTGGGATCCCAGTGCTCCCCCCACACCAAGCCCCCACCCCTGCAGCTCGGTGCCCCCTGCTGAGCCCCCACCCTGCTCCCTGCAGCACAGCACCCCCTAGCACCGCATTGGGCCAGCACCAACCCTCTGCAGTGTGGGGTGGGGGCACTCGCGGGTTGAACTAGGGGATTTGCTCTCACTGGAGTCTGTAGCCGGTGCTGTGGGGCCGGCAGCGACTCGGCCCGAGCCCGGGGCTGCTCCAGGGGGCTGGGTGAGGGGCTGGGGGCTGCGCCGCGCAGGGGGTCAGCCCGGATCCCGGTCTCCCTTCAGGCATCACTGTCCCTGAGTCTGAAGCAGTTAAACCGGCCCCAGCCGCTCCTGCTCTTTCTGTTTCCATCTGACTCGTCCCGTTTCCAAACCAGCTGTGGGGAAAGCCCAGCTCTGAGCCGCACGGACGGCTGGACAGACGGCGCGGGAGGGAGACCGAGCGGACACCGGGCGCGGCTGCCACCCTCACCCCGGGCAGCTGGGTCCCAGCTGCTCCCCTGGCCCCCGGGCGCGGATCCACAGGGGCAGCTGGTCTGGGTCAGATGCCAGCTGTGGGCAGAGGGCACCGGGGCCGTAACCCGGGCGAGCAGCAAAGGGAGCGGCTGCTAACGTGGAGGCTGGGTTGATCCGGGCTGGGGGAGCCAGCGGGGTCACCCCGGGTCAGCACTGGGGGAGGGGGTGGAGAGCAGGGTCTGACCCGGCCGCTGTGCTGCAGGGGTGGGGGCTCGGTGGGGGGGGGAGCACTGGGATACTTAAAGAAGTATGGGCTGGATGAATGGACTGTAAGGTGGATAGAAAGCTGGCTAGATCGTCGGGCTCAACGGGTGGTGATCAATGGCTCCATGTCTAATTGGCAGCCGGTTTCAAGCGGAGTGCCCCAAGGGTCGGTCCTGGGGCCGGTTTTGTTTAAAATCTGTATTAATGATCTGGAGGATGGTGTGGACTGCACCCTCAGCAAGTTTGCAGATGACACTAAACTGGGAGGAGTGGTAGATACACTGGAGGGTAGGGATCGGATACAGAGGGACCTAGACAAATTAGAGGATTGGGCCAAAAAAAACCTGATGAGGTTCAACAAGGACAAGTGCAGAGTCCTGCACCTAGGACGGAAGAATCCCATGCACTGCTACAGACTAGGGACCGAATGGCTAGGTAGCAGTTCTGCAGAAAAGGACCTGGGGATCACAGTGGACGAGAAGCTGGATATGAGTCAACAGTGTGCCCTTGTTGCCAAGCAGGCTAACGGCATTTTGGGCTGTATAAGTAGGGGCATTGCCAGCAGATCGAGGAACGTGATCGTTCCCCTTTATTCGACATTGGTGAGGCCTCATCTGGAGTACTGTGTCCAGTTTTGGGCCCCACACTACAAGAAGGATGTGGAAAAATTGGAAAGAGTCCAGCGGAGGGCAACAAAAATGATTAGGGGGCTGGAGCACATGACTTATGAGGAGAGGCTGAGGGAACTGGGATTGTTTAGTCTCCAGAAGAGAAGAATGAGGGGGGATTTGATAGCTGCTTTCAACTACCTGAAGGGGGGTTCCAAAGAGGATGGAGCTCGGCTGTTCTCAGTGGTGGCAGATGACAGAACAAGGAGCAATGGTCTCAAGTTGCAGTGGGGGAGGTTTAGGTTGGATATTAGGAAAAACTATTTCACTAGGAGGGTGGTGAAGCACTGGAATGGGTTCCCTAGGGAGGTGGTGGAATCTCCTTCCTTAGAGGTTTTTAAGGCCCGGCTTGACAAAGCCCTGGCTGGGATGATTTAGTTGGGAATTGTCCTGCTTTGAGCAGGGGGTTGGACTAGATGACCTCCTGAGGTCCCTTCCAACCCTGAGATTCTATGATTCTATGATCCCAAGAGGCCAAGGACGGTGGGTTCCTGTTTCATCTGGAATTTCATTCCCCGAGGAGGGAAGATTTGCACTTTGGAGGGGGGAGATGGGGAAACTGAGGCAAGGGGGGGTCCAAGGCAGCAGCTACAGCTGAGGTGGACACTTCTCCCCACTCCCAGCGCACTGGGGCTCAGCTCTGCCCCCTAAGCAGGGGGGCAGCAGCAGGCTTTGCAGTGAGGCCTTCCCCTGGCTGCCCTCGGGCCACTGTGCTGTGTGTCATGGCCCCTGTACTGCCAGCAGCTGCCTCGGCGCCTAGAAACCCGGCGTGGCAAGCCCGGGGTTAAACACCCTCGGGATGGAGACGCAGCCCCTGCGCCCCGCGGGACCGGCCCCCCAGCTGGGCGGCTGCAGGCTCCGCCGGGCCCCAGCTCCGAGACACTCGCGCCCCCGCCGGGTTTCCCGGAATCAGCCCCGTGCCGGGAAAGGCTCCGGCCGCTTTCGGTTTCCATCGGAGTCTGACACGTTCAGGGATCGGAGCTGCCGGACCCGGCTCGTCCCCCGCCCCGGGATGTGGGGCGGCAGCTGCAGGGCGGGGCCGGGCACCCTGTGCTGCGGGGGGGGGGGTCACGACCCCCTGCTCTAACTCACCAAGCACCCACCCCCCCAGCCAAAGAGAGAACCCAGGAGTCCCGCCCCGGCCGGAGGAGGAGCCGAGTGTCACGCAGCGGCTGAGCGGGGCTGGGCTCTGGGTGACTTCTCCTCTCATTTCCCAGACGGGCTGGGGCTGGTGACCGGGCAGGAGAGACGCTGCCCCCCCGCGGAATTCAGCCGGCTTCCAGGCTGAGCGACCAGCCCCTGGTAAGAGCCCCCCTGCGGGACATATCTGCCTTGCTGGCCCTGGGAAACGAACCCAGGAGTCCTGGCTCCCAGCCCCCCACTCTCATCCACTAGACCCCACTCCCCTCCCAGAGCTGGGGAGAGAACCCAGGAGTCCTGGCTCCCAGCCCCCCTGCTCTAACCACCAGCCCCCACTCCCCTCCCAGAGCCGGGGAGAGAACCCAGGAGTCCTGGCTCCCAGCCCCCCCTCCCCTCCCCGAGCTGTGTATGGAGCCTGTCAGGGCACGGAGCTCGCACCCGCTCATTAGGGAGTTCCCCTGGGAGGTCCTGGCAGGGCAAAGACCGGAGGACAGTTAAAGCAGCGGGCCAGGCTGGCACACATGGGGGTAGGGGGGCAGGGAACCCAGCCCCACTCCCCGGCTCTGTGAAACCCAACCGGATCAGGGCCCTGCGGGGTGTTGTCATCTCACTGCTGCTGGGGCAACGTGGTGTTTAGCCTGCTCCGGGGTCGCTCTGGCCTCGCCCCCAGGCTCCGGGATCCCCCCACCATACGGAAGAAGCACAAGGACTGCGAAGGGGCTTTTTGCCCACGAAAGCTTAAGCCCAAATACATGTTCGTCTTTAACTCCTCGTTGTTCTGGTGGCTACAGGCTCGCACGGCTCCCCCCTGACGCTGACGGACTGGGTGTTCCTGCTGAAATGATCAGCAGTGACGGGGGGGCCCTAGCCCCAGTGACAATCCAGCCCTGCCCTGCCCGCCTTTGTGGCTGCAAAGAAAACATTTCCAAATGTGATCTCTTCCAGACAGGGGTTTCTGCCTGAGTGTGCAGAGAGCCTGAGCCGAAAGCCCTGTGAGTGGCATGAACTGCCTTGTTTCTAGTGTTGGCACGTTAACTCTGAAACCTAATGATGACACCGTGACCTATTTCACTGCTCATTCCAGCTATGGGTTGGCCCAGGCATAGCGCCTGAGGTTGGAGCCATTTGTTGCTGGGGGGGGGGGGGATTTGGGAGAAACGCTCCCTTTGTGTGCGCCTCTGGGGCAGAGCGCCTTGGACACCAGCTGCTGACACCCTCCTGTCCTTCGTGCAGGGCTCTCTGCTGCTCCCTCTCTTTAGCCCGTGGCCATGGAGGGGCCCGTGTGCCTGGTGGGGAACGGCGCCGACGGGGAGCTGGAGGTGAACCCCGCAGCGCTGGAGATCCTGCACGGCGTGGCCCAGCCCGTGGTGGTGGTGGCCATCGTGGGGCTGTACCGCACCGGCAAGTCGTATCTCATGAACTCCTTGGCCGGGAAGCAGAGAGGTGAGAGCTGTCCCAGCCCCCTTCCCGTGGGCCCCGGGCTGGAGCCGGGAGCGAGGGGGCAGGCGTGCCCGGGCGCTGGGTCTCTACCCCGTCTCCTCTCTCCCCAGGGTTCTCGCTGGGCTCCACCATCCAGTCGCACACCAAGGGCATCTGGATGTGGTGCCTGCCCCACCCCCGCCGGGCCGGCCATGCCCTGGTGTTGCTGGACACCGAGGGGCTGGGCGACGTGGAGAAGGTGAGCGGGGGGCGGCGGGAGGGGGCTGGAGAAAGGGGCCGTGCGGCCCTTGCCTGGGGAGCAGGTTCTGAGACCCCAAGGCCAGAGGGACCCTGTGACCGTCTAGCCTGGCCCCAGGGCCGGTCTAAGGGGTGGGCGGCTGGGTCCCGGCCTGGGGTACGGTACTCAAGGGGGTGCCCTGCTGGGACCTCCCACCCACTGGCCTGCCAAGGGGCTAGGGGCAGCCAGGCAGGGGCGGCAGTGTCTGGAGGGGGTGGACGGACCAAGCTGCGGGGGGGGGGCAGGTGGAGCAGCCAGGTGCCTCCTCCCAAGTGGGGGTGCCCCTCCTCCCCCGCTGCCCTGCTTCACTGCCCCCCCCGGGGGCGGAGCTGCCCCCCCAAGCTCGGACCTGGAGCCTGGCAGGGGGCAGGTGCTGATGTGGGGGTGTCCCCCTCCCGCCCCGTGTATCCAGTCTCAGCTGAGCTGAGGGGGGGCTCAGGGGGGCCTGTCTGTCCTCTGGCCAGGGATGCCAACTGCAGAAAATTATTTTTATGGACAGTACAGAAAAAAATGACGGACGACCCCATCTTTTTACGGAAACATTCTTCCGTAATATAAAGAGCCAGTGACGGCCTCTCTGTGACTTACCGGCGGGGAGTCTGTGGGAGGCTGCTGGGCCTGGCCCGCTGTACCCCGACCCCCAACTCCCCCCCAGGGTTCATTCCCCTCCCTGCTCAAAACCGGCGCCCGATTCCCAGGCTGAATTTGCCGCACTTCACCTCCCGGCCGCTGGCTCACACCCCCTCCCCCTCTGCTCGACGCCCCAAGCAAATCTCTGCTCCCCACGGCCGGCCGGCCGGGGATCGCGGTGCCCCGGAGCCTGCCCTGGGCCCAGCTCAACAGTGGGAGCCCTGGCCTGGCTCGCTCTGGGGCAGGGCTTCGAACCTCGAATCGTCCTCGGGGCTCTGCTCCAGCCCCTCCCCAATGTATCACCAGTCGGCAGGGATGGCTGGGCCCAGATTGGGCACACATCCAGCGTGTCGCCTTCAGGCCAACCCCAGAGGGGAGATCCCCTCCCTGATCCCACTGGAGGGCCCCTGTTTGTGCAGCCCAGGCCGGTGCGCTCGGCCCCGGAGCAGCCCCCTCTGGCCCTGTGCTGGGCACCCGGCTCGTGTTTCAGATCCAACCCCCCTTCGCTGCCCAGGGCGACACCAAGAACGACGTGTGGATCTTCGCGCTGGCCGTGCTCCTCAGCAGCACCCTGGTCTACAACAGCAAAGGGACCATCGACCAGTACGCCATGGAGCAGCTGCAGTATCCTTGCCAGGGGGGTGGTCCGTGGGGGGCATGGGGCTGGGGGCTCTGGGAGGTGGCCCCTGGGGATGTGGGGCTGGGATCCCCCCCATTCAGTCCCACGCTGGGTGGTAGCACCCAGGCCTGGCCCCAGTTTGAGTCCTCAGCCCCCGGCCCAGCTTCGTGTCGGAGCTGACGGAACACATCAAGGTGAAGGCGCAGGGAGGGGACGACACGGAGGAGGACACCGAGTTCGTCCGCTTCTTCCCCAGCTTCGTCTGGGCCGTGCGGGATTTCACGCTGGAGCTGAGGATCGAGGGGCAGCTGGTGACGGAGGATCAGTACCTGGAGCACGCGCTGGCCCTGAGGAAAGGTGAGCTGGGGTCCGCTGTGTGCGGGAGGGGCCCATCACCCCTGGTATCCTGCCTCCTCCCTGCCCCCGAGATCAGGCCCATGGGCCCATCTACCCCGGCATCCCGGCTCCTGTCACCGAGGCCCAGGAGCCCAGTGCGCTGCACAAACAGAACAAAGATACAGGCCCTGCTCCAAGGAGCTGACGGTGTAAGAGACACGCGGTGGAGATAGACAGATGTGGGGCGCCAGGGGAGACGATAGGGCAACGTGATCAGAACCGCCCTTCTCGGCCCTCGCATCTGTGAACGTTCCTTGGCCAGGTCCAAATGAAACCCAAGAGCGAGGAGCGCGATTCCTAGGAACCCTAACCCTCTCCCCTAACCCTAATTCTAAGTGGCCTAATCCCAACTCGATCTGTCCTACCCATGTAAACCAAAACACCAACTCTAGGTGCCTACCCATAAGAATCCTAACCCTGACTCCAAGTGGCTTAACCATAGAAACCCTAAATCTAGGGCGGGGGGCCCTACTCACAAGTACCCTAACCCTAACTGCAGTGACCTACCTATAGCATCCCTGACCCTAAAGCAGGGAGCCCGACCCAATAGGAACCCGAATCCTAACTCCAAGTTCTCTACTCATCGGAAATCTAACCCGAACTCTCAGTGGCATAACCCATAGGAACCGTAACCCTTGGGCAGGAATCCGTACCCATAGGAACCGTAAGTGTCGGGCAGGGAGCCCTACCCATAGGAACCCTAACCCTAAGAGGCATAACCCACACAAACCCTAACCCTAGGGAAGGGAGCCCCATTCATAGGAACCCTAGTTCTAAGTCTAAGTGGCATAACCCATAGGAACCTTAACCCTAACTCCACATGGCCTACCCCCAGGAAGCCTCCTCCCAACTCGACATATCCTACCCACGCAAACCCAAACCCTAACTCGATGTTGCCTACCGCCGAGCTCTGCCATACCGCTGGATAACGCGCAGGTCTCCGCGTCGCCCGAGCGCCGGGCGCCCCCGACCCCCGAAGCTCCCGCGCAGCGCTTGGGAGAGGTGTGTAGTCACGGCCGACTGTTTGGGTTTGCTGAAACCAGCAGAGTAAGGTGCCATTTCGCAGGTTCTGGTTGGGGTTGTTGACTTGTTCTGTTGGGGGGAAAATAAATAATAAAAAAATCCAAAAAATTGGATTTTGTTTCTTTTGGTTTTAAATAACATTTGGTTCCAAAATCTCCATTTGATTTGATTCCACGTCCCAACTCCAAACGTGTTTAAAAAAGGCCGGGATGAAAACACCACGTTTCCTTTGGCCCCAAAGTAGGTTTTTTTCAGCTTTTCATTTGCCCAAACTTCTCATTTTCCACCTGACCTAAGCCTGAAATTTCCCCCTGACATTTGGAAGCTGCCAACGACCCCAAACTCCGTTATTAGCCAGTGCTGGGTGTAACCTCCTGCTTCTCCTTGGTTCTCCAGGCAACAACAAGAAGGTGATGGAATACAACCTGCCGCGTCAGTGCATCCGCAACTTCTTCCCCACCCGCAAGTGCTTCGTGTTTGTCCAGCCGACATCGCGGCAGGAGATGGGCCATCTGGATTCGCTGCCCACCAGTGCCCTGGACCCGCAGTTCCTGGACCAGACCCACCGGTTCTGTGACTACGTCTTCCAGTGCTCCCACGTCAAGACGGTCAAAGGAGGGATTCCGGTCAACGGGCGAAGTACGTCAGCCCCGCGGCTGCTCGGAGGAGACGCAGGCCAATGGCTCTGCCAGCCGATCTGCCCTCTTTGGCCGAGAGAAACCCAGCCCCGAGGAGGGAGGAATTTCCCCTGCATGCGGGGGGGTATTTTCAGAGAGCATTTAGCAGGTGTTGGAGAATCGAACCGTCTGTGACACTGGGAGATCCCCTGGGTCCTTGGTCCCTCTCCCTTTGTCCTGTCTGGTGGCCTCCTTCTTGCCCAACACCAGGGGTGAAAGCAGAACCCTCCCAAGCAGGAGCTGTTAGCCCTGGAGCTAGTGAGACGAGGGTCCCTAGCGGGGCTGTGACCGCTCGGATCCCCTGGGGATGGGCATGGGAGGGCACCGGTAACACACTCTGCCGTGGGTCGCACTTGGCCTGTAGCAGGGATGGAAACTGGGGCCTCTCCTGCATTCAGGGATCCTTGAGCCGCTCGGCTTCAGATTCGGCCAGATGCCGACACTCAGCCGCCTTGGCAAGCTGCCGGTTAAACGGCCCCGGCCCGGTCCCAGCTCTGCAGAGCCCTGCTGACTGCGGAGACGGTGGTGGCGTAATCCGCCGGTGGGTGGGCGTGACGGGTGCCCCTCGCCCCGGGCTGACCTGCTGTGGAGAGGAGCTCGTTCCAGGCCTGGCTACGGAGCCCTGGCTCTGCTCAGAGGACGCTTGTTCTGAGCCTCTTGCGGTTCGAATCCCAGATGAGCCCTGTTGGACTGGGGTCTGCGACCAGAATAACCTCTGTTCCCCGGGGGTCAGCGCGGAGGAGAATCTGGGACACGCTCCCCAGCAGAGTCCCCGGGGTGCCAGGTGCTGTACAAATGTACAGTCCCCTCCCCCCAGCTCTTACCCCTCCCCCTTCCCTCGCCCAGGGTTCGGCTCCTTAGTGCAAAGCTACGTGGGCACCATCCGCAGCGGGCAGGTGCCCTGCCTGGACAACGCGGTGACCGCCATGGCCGCCATCGAGAACGAGGCGGCCCTCAGGGAGGCGCTGGCTCACTACGCGGCCAGGATGGGGGCGCTGCGGCTGCCGGCGGAGCTGGGCGAGCTCTCGGCAGCGCATGGGACACACGAGGGGGACGCCCTGCGGCTCTTCATGCAGCGCTCCTTCAAGGACGAGGAGCAGGAGTTCCAGAAGCAGCTGGTGGTAGGTGGGGGTGTCCCGGGCCGGGCCCAGCGGCAAGGAGAGCGTTGCTGGGATGGATCTGCACTGCGGGGGGCCCCCTGGGCACCAGTGGTGGGTCAGGGCCCCTTTGTGCCCTGCGCTGTACAGATACCCGACCGAAACCTGGTCCCTGCTCCAGGGACCGTCCAATCCCCAGGTGACCTGATTGGCCAATGGACCATTGGCTCCTCCAATCCTCCGATTGGCCAATGAATCTGTGACCCTCCTATCCTCTGATTGGCCAGTGGACCATTGGCCCCCTGTTCCCCCGATTGGCCAATGACCCTTTGACCCGCTGATCCCCCAATTGGCCAATGAGCCTTTGACCCACTGATCCCCCGATTGGCCAATGACCCACACTCGGGCGCAGGCGTCAGCCAGGGGAGGCGGGGGGCACCGGAATCCAGCCCCAGCCGTTGCTCTGCGATGGGGTTTCTCCCTTTCCGTGCCCAGGCCGGGATCACGGAGCGATACGCAGACATCCTCGCAGAAAATGAGGCCGTTTCGGAGCGGACCTGCCGCGCCCTGCTGGAGGAGCTCTCGGCCGCCATGCAGCACAAACTCAGCGCCGGGCTTTACTCCCAGCCCGGCGGGTACCAGGCCTACGACAGGGACCAGACCCAGGTGGTGGAGAAATACCGGGCGAAGCCCAACAAAGGGGTCAAGGTGAGTGTCTGAAATTAACACACACACACACCTGTCTCGGCTTGGCAGCTACAACAGCGAGCGCAGCTCCGGGAGAAGGAGCCGGATTCCGCTCCGGCTCGTGTCTCGCCAGCAGAGCTGGTGCCTAAACCCCCGCGGCTGAGTCAGGCTTCCCCGCTTCGCAGAGGACAAAGCAGAGGGGCGACGGCAGGGAAAGGCCAGGGAGGAACCGGGGTCTGATCAGTGACAGATTCAGAGTTTGTGGGGCCCTGGGCTCAGCTTCATTTTTTGGGGGGCCCCCTGTGGGGGGAGCATTGTGTCTTATCTCCCTCCCCCCCGCTTTTCATTTTTTTCTCCATTCTCCTCCTGGGGCTCAGGGTTGGTGGTGCAGGGGCTGGGAGGGAGTTAGGGGGCAGAAGCAGGCTGGGGGTGGGGGTCTGGGAGGGAGTTAGGGTGCGGGAGGGGGATCAGGCTTGGGGGTGGGGGGTCTGGGAGGGAGTTAGGGGGCAGAAGCAGGCTGGGGGTGGGGGTTGGGTGGGAGTTAGGATGTGGGAGGGGGCTCAGGGCTGGCGGTGGGGGGTCTGGGAGGGAGTCAGGGTGCAGAAGGAGGCTGGGGGTGGGGGTCTGGGAGGGAGTTAGGGTGCGGGAGGGGGCTCAGGGTTGGGGTGCAGGGTCTGGGAGGGAGTTAGGGGGCAGAAGCAGGCTGGGGGTGGGGGTCTGGGAGGGAGTTAGGGGGCAGAAGCAGGCTGGGGGTGGGGGTTTGGGTGGGAGTTAGGGCGTCGGAGGGGGCTCAGGGATGGGGCAGGGGATTGGGGTGCAGGGTCTGGGTGGGAGTTAGGGGGCAGAAGCAGGCTGGGGGTGCAGGGGCTGGGAGGGAGTTAGGGGGCAGAAGCAGGCTGGGGGTGGGGGTTTGGGAGGGAGTTAGGGCGTCGGAGGGGGCTCAGGGATGGAGCAGGGGGTTGGGGTGCAGAGCGCTTACCTGGGGCAGCTCCTGTTTGGTGCTGGGGGTGCAAGTGGCTCCGTGCGCCCCCGCAGCTCCCATTGGCTGCGATTCTCGGAGCCGCCTCCCCCCGCCAGGCAGGGCTGCCCGGAACGCGGGGGCTTTGGGGGCTGCAGCCCAGGGCACAGCCGGCGGCCGGAGAGAAGCATCAGTTTCCCCTTCAAAGCGCCGCTTCTCTCCGGCCGGCTGCACGGCCGCCCCATGTCCTCCTGAGTCCTCCGGCCGCGTTCGCGGCGCTCCTGCCGCCCGCACCTCCCACCTGCTCCCCCCAGGCTGCGGGTGAGTCTCCCTCCCTGCTCCCCTGCCCCCCACAGCTTCTCCCCCGCAGCCCCCCTCCCGCCGGTGCTGAGCTGCCCAAGTGCCCGGCCCGGGGGCCCCACGCCAGGGCACTGTGTGTTTCATGGTAAATTGTGACCTGCAGTCACTGTGGCCCATGGTGATGGACTCCGATCCCACGGGGGGAGTTGGAAAGGTCTCCCTTGGTCACGGAGCAGGAAGGTGCCGGTGGCAAATTCCCCCCAGGATCCCGGCCCGCTCTGCCTGGGCCCAATCCAAATCTTTCCATTGGCTGCGATGGGCTTTGGATCCGGCCCTGTATGAACAGAGACCAGGCTCTGTGTGAAATGACACCACATGTGTCATAGCTTCATCGATTCTCAGCCCACGAGGGGCCCCTGTGATCAGCGGGTCCAACCTCCTGCATAGCACCGGGCGTAGGACGTCCCTGAAGTGATTCCTGTGTGAACGAGAGCAGATCTCATAGAGAAACACCCACATTCCCCCGCGGGTGACAGCGTTTGCCTTGCGAGCCGGCAGCTCCTCTCGACCCAGTCACTTGCTTTCTAACCCGGGGGTCTGGCGCACCGTCGGGAAGCCCCCTCCAAAGCGTCGATTTTCCAGCCCCGAGGGGATGAGGCGGCAGAGAGGTGGGATCAGCCCCTGTGCTGCAGCTCAGCTCCCATCTCCCCACCCCTGACTCCAGCCCCTGCGATCCTCCGTCTTCATGGGGGGAACATTTTGCCCTGAGGTGGAATAAAGTCCCCTGTGAGGCCTGCTCCTCTGAGAAAGGAGGGAGCTCATTAGCATATTGATTGGAGCTCATGAATAATCCAGTGCTTGGCCATCTCTGGTCCCAGGCGGAGGAGGCTCTGGAGCAGTTCCTGGCCGGTAAGAAGGCCGAGGCGGAGGCCGTGCTGAAGGCCGACAACCTGCTGACGGAGGCAGAGAAGCACGTGGCCGGTGAGACCCCACAAACAAGCCCCTGCCCCCTTTTCTTTGCAGCAGACCCAGTTTCCGTGTCTGTGCAGCGCCTGGCTCTGCGGGGCCCTGGGCCGAGACTGGGGCTCGTGGGTGCTACGGCCATGCAGACTGCAAATAATACCAGGGTCACACGCTGCAGAGCGTCTGTCAGCCAAACTCACTGCACCCACCAGGAGCTCCCTGCATCCCCCCCCCCAGCAAACTCCCCGGGTGCCCCCTCCCAGCTCCTTTTATTTTAGAGACTCCCTGCAACCCCCTGCCCCTCCTCCCATGCCCAGGGCTCTGAATGCCCCTCTCTGCCCCCCATGCCAGGGGCTCTGTGCGTCCCCATCCAAACTGCCCTTCGAGCCGTGGTTAGGTAGGTCCCATGCTGAGATGCTGGTGTCAGGGGATGGCTGCCTAGTTACCCGCCCCGTCTCATGCCAACTGAGTCAGGGGTGCGGGTTTGCGTGGTACCCGGGGGCTGCTCCAGGCGGTTGGGGGAGGGGTTGTGCTTCTATTTCCCCCTTTCTTTCCCCCCCAAAGAGGAGAAGCAGAAGGCTGAGATGCTGGAGCAGCAGTGGAAGGTGGCGGAGGAGAAGCGGCTGCAGACGGAGCAGCTGATGAAGGACCAGGAGCGCAGCCACCAGGAGAACGTGAAGCAGCTGGAGGCCAAGGTGGAGGAGGAGCTGGCCAGTGCCCGGCAGGAGGCGGAGCGGGCCCTGGAGAGCAAGCTGAAGGAGCAGGAGGCCATGATGCAGAAGGGCTTTGCGGAGAAAGCCAGGCTGATTGAGGACGAGATCTCGGGCCTCCGGCGGGAGATCAGCTCCGCCAGCACGACCGACTTTCTGTCAAAGCTTTTCGGCGCCATTGGGGAAGGGCTGAGAGCCGTCGCCAGCGTGTCTGATTTTCTGACATCCAGGCACCAGCGGGGGAAGGGGACGAGTAAAACCCAGAGACAAAAGTAGCCGGGCCCCTGTGGGGTCCCCCCCGGCGGCCGGTCCCACAAACGCTGCTTCTCTGCACAACCGAAAGCTTCTGCTGACTAATTCCTGCGATCTGCCAGATCCCACAGCTACTAACACAGGGCCCGGAGCTGTCTGCAAAAGGAAATCACAGGACGCCTGGGTTCTGTCCCCAGCTCTGGGAGGGGAGCAGGGCCTAGTGGTCAGAGCGGGTGGGCTGGAGCCAGGATGTCTGGGTTCTGGGCCCACCTCCTACACTGTAATTCTGTGTAACTCTGTGCTGGGCACATCACTGTTACGTGCCTCAGTTTCCCCTCTGTGAAATGGGGACCGTCCCTCTGGGTGGGGAGGATGGTTTGTTTGTTTGTTAGGTGCTGAGCGGATGGTGCTATCTACACACACAGTGTTAACACGGGGATCTCCAGCGACAGGCTCCGATTTCCCTGCATGCCCCTACGGCCGTGTAAATGCAGCCCCACTCCCAGGGCCCTATCCCTGCCGGCGCTGTAACGGGGCTGCCAGGTGTCTAGGGAGAGGCAGCTGTGGGGATGGCTCCTTTCCCCGGCTCAGCATGCTGAGAGCTGGGTCATTATCCCCCCGTCTGTAACGGGAGGGGCCGGCAGGTGGCTACAAACTCCCCAACGCCTGTATCTCCCTGCGCCGGGAGACGCTGCCCCCTGCAGCCCGGGTAGGAATTAAACAGGTTTGCATGAGCTGGAGCAGCCCTGTCCCAGTGTCTTTATTAATGACATCTCTCACTCTCCCTCCACCTGCAAATCTGAGAAAAGAGAGCCGGAGGGGCTATTTTTCTCCTCCAGTGGAAGCACGCAGCTGTCCTATGAGGCTTTGCAGCATTAGATCCCCCTTGCACATAGACAGATATTGATATGGAGAAGATTCTACAATCAGAGGCTAAATGGAAGGAGCAATTAAGCCCCTTCATGGAGTGAGATTGCCAGAAATTAGAGAAGCCACTGTCCAAGGCACTGGGCCACAGGCGAGGCTAGAGCAAAAATTAAAGGCAGGTAGTTTCCCTGGTTGCAAAGGCAGCGGCTGAGGTTTCAGGCTGATGTGTCCGTGGGTGTTTAGAGTAGAAGATCTAGGAGAAAAGGAAAAAAGCAATGGCGAGCTAGCGTGACCCCAAGCGGGAAGCAAAGGGACAGCTTCTTGGGCACAGATCCGGCTGGAGAGAGACGCTGGGGATGTCTGAGCAAGGAAACTGCCCACTATTGTACGTCTCCACTGCGGGTCGGGCAGCAGGCCTGGGTGGGCGTTCGTTGTAAAGACACAGGACTGCACCCAAGGACAGACTAGACTCGTAGCTTCGATTTCTCCTCTTAATAGAAACAAACCCCACGGGCCCAGAAGGGCAGCAGCAGCTTTCTGAACGGCAGCCGGGCAGGCTCTGGGGTCCTGCAAAGATCCAGCGCTGGGCGCGTGTTCCCGCGGCTAATCACCCGCCTGGTTAAATATATTGGTCTTATTTCCAGCTGGAACGTGTCTGGCTTTAACCCCCAGCTGGCAGTTCTTGTCCTGCCTTTCTCCACCCGCTCCCAGGCAGGGACTCCGCGGGGGCGTCAGACGGCAGGACGCCCACTCCTGAGCGGGGGCGGGGCGGAGTCTGGGCATTTAACTCCAACTGCTTTGACCAGAACACCCCGAATGTGCACCAGGGGCTCTGTCTGCAGAGCCGGGCGCGGGCACTGCCGAGCCTGACGAGAAATCCGCTTTTAACGGAACGCTCTGCACAGCTGAGGTGTGTGTGTCTGTGTGTGTGTGTGTGTCCCTGCCGCCCCCTGCTGGAGGGGCTGAGCCCTGCTCTGTGTGTGTGCATCTACCGGCACAATGAAATAACACCATCCGTTGTGGTGTTTGCAAGTTGTAGGTTCACCCCAGCTGCTGGCCTGCAGGGGGCACCTGGGGGGGTCTCTGACCCCTCTCCCCTTGAGACACTGGGGCTGATTTTCAGACTGGACAGGCGCTGTGGGGGCTCAGCCCCACTCCCCAAACCAGGCCAAGGGGGCAAATTGCCAAAGGGCTTTAGGCACCTAGTGGGATGCTCAGCCCGGCCTGAGGCGGTTGGGGCCAAACGCCCCTTGATCTCGCTGGGCGTGCCGGGGCAGACCCGGTCCAGGCAGTTCGTACCGCGCTGCGTTAGCTCCCTGGACAGCACACGCCATTCGCACTCAGGGTCCGTCTACACTGGGACGGCAGCTGTGGGGCCAGACCCAGCCCAGGCAGTTCGTACTGTGCTGCGTTAGCTCCCTGGACAGCACACGCCATTCGCACTCAGGGTCCGTCTACACTGGGACGGAAGCTGTGGGGCCAGACCCAGCCCAGGCAGTTCGTACTGTGCTGCGTTAGCTCCCTGGACAGCACACGCCATTCGCACTCAGGGTCCGTCTACACTGGGACGGCAGCTGGGGGGCAGACCCGGCCCAGGCAGTTCGTACCGCGCTGTGTTAGCTCCCTGGACAGCACACGCCATTCGCACTCCTGGTCCGTCTACACTGGGACGGCAGCTGTGGGGCCAGACCCAGCCCAGGCAGTTCGTACCGCGCTGCGTTAGCTCCCTGGACAGCACACGCCATTCGCACTCCTGGTCCGTCTACACTGGGACGGCAGCTGTGGGGCCAGACCCAGCCCAGGCAGTTCGTACCGCGCTGCGTTAGCTCCCTGGACAGCACACGCCATTCGCACTCAGGGTCCGTCTACACTGGGACGGCAGCTGGGAGGCCAGACCCAGCCCAGGCAGTTCGTACTGTGCTGCGTTAGCTCCCTGGACAGCACACGCCATTCGCACTCAGGGTCCGTCTACACTGGGACGGCAGCTGTGGGGCCAGACCCAGCCCAGGCAGTTCGTACCGCGCTGCGTTAGCTCCCTGGACAGCACACGCCATTCGCACTCAGGGTCCGTCTACACTGGGACGGCAGCTGTGGGGCAGACCCGGTCCAGGCAGTTCGTACTGTGCTGCGTTAGCTCCCTGGACAGCACACGCCATTCGCACTCAGGGTCCGTCTACACTGGGACGGCAGCTGGGGGGCCAGACCCAGCCCAGGCAGTTCGTACCGTGCTGCGTTAGCTCCCTGGACAGCACACGCCATTCGCACTCAGGGTCCGTCTACACTGGGACGGCAGCTGTGGGGCAGACCCACGCCAGCTCTGAGGTAGCTTATGCAGTTAAAAATAGCCGGGAATCTGCCATTGCGCCAGCACCCGTGGCCTTTATTATAAGTAATGAGGGCCTGAGGCTCGGGGACCAGGCCCCGCTGCTCCCGCTTCCCAGCACTTAGGGTCACTCTGACCGGGGCACAAACCTGTGGCCTTTAGAGGGCGTCGCACCTGAGGACAGCGGGGCTGAGCCGGATGTAACGATGCTGGCTTTGCTGGGACACGTCTGAGAGTGTCCATTCAGGACAAATCGCTCAGAGCAGGCCAGTTACAGCCGCAGGCCGGGGTTTCTCCACCTCTACGGCACCAAACCAGCCAGCCAGAGCGAGGAGAACTAACACGGCTCCTACTCTGAAACCAGCCAGCCAGAGAGGACTTCGGGCTCACCCCACTGGCTAACCACAAGTCACACAAGCCATTCCCTCAGACACTCCCGTTTCCCAGTATCCCCACCAGTGCCCCTCGTTATGGGGACAAATGGTTATGAAAACCAATACCCCAGTAAAAGGAAAAAGGTTCTCCCTGTACAAGGGTTTGCCGGGACTCGACCCTGTGCGGGGCGGCGGGGAGCCACACCGGCTCACTGCACACAGTTGCCGTTGGGGAATTAGTCTGGCCGCGGGGTCTCCCTCGGCAGCCCTTGCGCTAACAGGAACAAATACGGTACGGCCAGGCCCAGGGTCAGGTGCTCAGGCCCTCGGGCCGGAGCTGAGCACTGGCAGTCAGCCCAGGCCTCCACAGGCCGGGGAGAGGGGGAGACGGCCACCCACGGGTTGGGGGGCAGAGGGGACGCAGGCCCTCCCACTCCCCTGCGTCCCAGCCCGGGGCCCCAGCAGCGGCACGAGACCGGCTGCTGTCAGGGGGGATCCCGGCCGCAACACACTGACATGGGCTCTGGCCGTGCTGCAGCCAGACTAGGGTCGGCTGCCCCCGGGCTACTTCCAGACTCCCCTTCGGGTCGTACCTGGGTCAGGGTGGTGTCCTCTGGGGGGTCCAGCACCATGGGTTCCTCGGCGAGCGGCGGGCCCGGCACCTCCTCCGGGCAGCGGGCGCGGGGCAGGCCCGGCAGCTCCTCCGGGCAGCGGGCGCAGGGCACGTCCGGCAGCTCCTCTGGGCAGCGGGCGCGGGGCAAGCTCGGCACCTCCTCCGGGCGGCAGGTGCGGGGCAGGCCCGGCAGCTCCTCCGGGCAGCGGGTGCGGGGCACGTCCGGCAGCTCCTCCGGGCGGCGAGCGGCGGGCTCGGCACCTCCTCCGGGCGGCAGGTGCGGGGCAGGCCCGGCAGCTCCTCCGGGCAGCGGGTGCGGGGCACGTCCGGCAGCTCCTCCGGGTGCCGGGCGCGGGGCAGGCCGGGCAGCTCCTCCGGGTGCCGGGCGCGGGGCAGGCCGGGCAGCTCCTCCGGGCGGCGCTCGGGGCACGTCCGGCAGCTCCTCCGGGCGGCGGGCGCGGGGCACGTCCGGCAGCTCCTCCGGGTGCCGGGCGCGGGGCAGGCCGGGCAGCTCCTCCGGGCGGCGGGCGCGGGGCAGACCGGGCAGCTCCTCCGGGCGGCGGGCGCGGGGCACGTCCGGAAGCTCCTCCGGGCGGCGGGCGCGGGGCAAGCCCGGCACCTCCTCCGGGCGGCAGGGGCGGGGCAGGCCCGGCAGCTCCTCCGGGCAGCGGGCGCGGGGCACGTCCGGCAGCTCCTCCGGGCGGCGGGCGCGGGGCACGTCCGGCAGCTCCTCCGGGCGGCGGGCGCGGGGCACGTCCGGAAGCTCCTCCGGGCGGCGGGCGCGGGGCACGTCCGGCAGCTCCTCCGGGCGGCGGGCGCGGGGCACGTCCGGCAGCTCCTCCGGGTGCCGGGCGCGGGGCAGGCCGGGCAGCTCCTCCGGGCGGCGGGCGCGGGGCACGTCCGGCAGCTCCTCCGGGCGGCGCTCGGGGCACGTCCGGCAGCTCCTCCGGGCGGCGCTCGGGGCACGTCCGGCAGCTCCTCCGGGCGGCGGGCGCGGGGCACGTCCGGACGCTCCTCCGGGCGGCGGGCGCGGGGCACGTCCGGCAGCTCCTCCGGGCGGCGGGCGCGGGGCACGTCCGGAAGCTCCTCCGGGCGGCGGGCGCGGGGCACGTCCGGCAGCTCCTCCGGGCGGCGGGCGCGGGGCACGTCCGGCAGCGCCTCCGGGCGGCGGGCGCGGGGCAGGTCCGGCCAATCCTGGCGGGCACCTTGGGCCGCGGTGGTTTCCCAGTCACGGGCTAGGCTGGAGACGTCTGGCCTCCCCGGCGGCTGGGGCTGCACTGAGTTCTGAGGGCGAGGCTTTATACTTCCGGGTCGCCGCCTGACCCTCTGAGGGGCGGGCTCAGAGCTCGCTAGCTCCGCCCACTCCAGCCTCCGGACGGGCTCTTCCCTCTCCGGGGCGGCGGGGAGCCACACCGCCTCACTACACTCCCGATCCCAAAGGATCAAGCCCGAGACCCAGGTCAATATACAAGTCAGATCTTACCCACAAATCACGCTGTTGCCAATCCTTTAGAATCTAAAATCTAAAGGTTTATTTATAAAACGAAATATAGATGAGAGCTAGAATTGGTTAAATGGAATCAATTCCATACAGCAATGGCAAAGTTCTTGGTTCAGGCTTGTAGCAGCGATAGAATAAACTGCAGGTTCAAATCAAGTCTCTGGAACATCCCCAGCTGGGATGGGTCCTTCAGTCCTTTGTTCAGAGCTTCAGTTTGTAGCAAAGTCCCTCCAGAGGTCAGAAGCAGGATTGAAGACAAGATGGAGGAGATGCAGCAGCCTTTTATAGTCTCTTCCAGGTGGAAGGACACCTCTTTGTTCTTATTGTGGAAAATTACAGCAAGATGGAGTCTGGAGTCCCATGGGCAAGTCCCATGTCCCTGCACGACTCAGTTCTTTACAGGCGACAGCCATTGCTGACATGCTACCTTGAATGTTCCCAGGAGGACTTCTTATGTGGATTGGAGTCTCCCAAGGTTCATTGTCCATTAAGTGTTTCTTGATCGGGCACTTACTGAGAATAGCCCCTTCTCAAGAAGCTGATCAAATGCTTCACTGAGGCTACTTAGAATCAAAACACATTGAGGTACAAGGACATAGCCAATATTCATAACTTCAACTACAAAATTGATACACCCATACAGACAGCATAATCATAATAAGCAAATCATAACCTTTCCATAGACATCTTACACAACAACCTTTGTATAATATTTGCTGCAAATATATAACAGTGGTTGCAACAATGATCTATATAGTCACAGGTTATGTCAGTAACGTCACACCAGTCCCTCGGCTTTGGAGACGTACAGTGGGAAGAACACAAAAGCGAGGGCTCTGCCCTGAACGGCTAGACCGGCGGTGTATCGCACACTGTGTTAAAAAATGCAAGCTTTTGCTTTAAATCCCCAGGGGTTTTCCTGAGCCTGCTGGCCCGTTGGGGGCTCTGTAAGGAAGTGTGCGATCCGAATTAGTCTGTGGAGAGCCAGCCTAGAGCAAGGTGGGGTGAACTGGGCCTCTCGGCCTTTTGGAGCAGCCTGCTTTGTCTCTCTCTGGTTTTGGTTCTTGTGTGTGATCGTCCTGGATTCTAAGCAATGAAGTCGTGTTACGCTGCAGCCTTCCAGCAAGAGGATTCGATGGTTTTATCTAAAATCTCTACCTGCGTGGCGTGAAATGTAACCTTAGCAGAGTTCATTTCTGATGGACTGGCCCATCCTATTGCTAGCTAATTATTACAATTCCCAGCAAAGAGGGCATGGCAGGGTTGGAATTTGCTCTGTGTGTTGTTCCCAAGCCCCAGTGAAATCAATCTTTTACCTCCTGTTTTCACTTTCAGTAAGAAAACTTTGCAGGGCAGCGGTAGCCGTGTCAGTCGCAGGACGTTAGAGAGACAAGGTGGGGGAGGGAATCGCTGTCATTGGCCCAGCTGCTGTGGGGGAGAGAGATGAGCTTTCGAGCCACACCCAGCTCTCCTGGAGGGCTGGGAAATGGACTAAGGGCTCCTCTAACCTACAAACATACGTCCATCCACGTTAGACTTACAGCCACTTACCCACTCAGCTCTGAGCAGCTCCCCCGGCTCTCGGCTCCCCGCTCCCTCCCAGTGGGGAACAGGGCCCCCAGAGCCCGGGCATCAGCCCGGCTGGGAGCAGGGAGCCAGAACCACAGGGAGGGGGCAGCTGGGCTTTAGCTGGAGCCCCCCACTTGCTCTGGGGTGACAGCGTTTCATGGCTCCGAGCAGGGAAGCAGGGAGCCATGAAATGGACAGGAGTGAGAGCCCACAGCCGAGGTAACCCGCCGTGTCCACACCGGGGTAACTGCACCGACATAAGCCCTGTTCTCAGTTCAGGGGAGTAGGGCACGTACGGAGTGTGGACACAGACAGAACTGGGCTGACGGAAGCTGCCTTCCCCCGAACTCTCGTGCAGCCCAGGCCTCAGTTTCCCAGCCCCGAAGAGGAGCTCTGCGTAAGCGCGAAAGCGTCTCTCCCCCGCAGGAGTGGGTCCCACACCAGCTATTCCCTCCCCCAGCCTGTCTCACTCAGAAATCGATTTCACTTTCAATCTCAAACATCCGCCAAGGTGCAGAGAGAAGAGACGGAGGCAGAGAGGAAGCGACCGGCTGGGACGTTTCTCTCCGTTAGCGGGGAAATTACAGCTCTTCAGGTGAGCCGGGTGGGGAATCTCTGGCTCTGTGGCTGGTCCAGTCGCGCTCCAGTGTTTGGCCAGCCGCGGCTGAAGGCCGAGGGTTGTCCTGAGCGAGCTGCGGGATCCCAGCCGGGCCGGTCAGTAGCCCACGGAGCTGAACGCTTGTATAGCGGGGCCGGAGCTGGTGGGGTGGAAAGGGAAGGAAGCGGGAAGTGCAGAGAAGTGACTGGAATAAAGATTTCCCTGGGGGAGTCGGATGGAATAAAGAACGAGGGGGAGGGAAAGTTTATCTCTTGCCATCTACATTTCCTAAGGTAGGATGGTCTTGTGGATTAAGCAGAAGCGTGGGAGCCAGGACTCCTGGGTTCTGTCCCCTGTTCCAGGAGGAGAGTGGGGTCTAGTGGTTAGAGCGGGGGTGGAGGGGCTGGGAGCTAGGACTCCTGGGTTCTATCCTTGCTTTGCCACTGACTTCATATGCAACCTTCAGCGAGTCACTTCCCCTCGGCGGCGTCTCTCTTGGGAGGGTGGCGAGGCAGCGGTCGCGTGTCTGACAGTGACTCTCACGCTGGGGGCTGCGGCCCCTGCGGAGCGGCCTGAGAACAGGGGTTTGGGGTGGAGGGAAACGCCGGAGCCGCCCTTCCCCCACTCTCCCACGGCTCCAGCTCTGCGCCTGCTGTTCCACAGGTGGGCGATGGAGC
The DNA here is from genome assembly GCA_032172135.1 of Glyptemys insculpta. Taxonomy (NCBI): domain Eukaryota; kingdom Metazoa; phylum Chordata; order Testudines; family Emydidae; genus Glyptemys; species Glyptemys insculpta. The sequence goes on along the minus strand of JAVMKA010000013.1, from coordinate 68,532,743 downwards.
AGCCCGTGTGCCTCATCGCCAACCCGGCCGACGGGGGGCTGGAGGTGACGGAGGAGGCGCTGGAGGCCCTGCGTGGCGTGGATCAGCCCGTGGTGGTGGTGGCCGTGGCCGGGCTGTACCGCACCGGCAAGTCCTACCTCCTGAACCAGCTGGCCAGCAGGAGAACGGGTGAGAGACCTTCTGCTTCACCTCCCACTCTGGGCCAGCCGTGAAATCCCCCGGCTCGCATGAGTCTGTTATCGAGCCACGGGAACGTGGGGCTGGAAGGGACCTCGCGGGGTCGTCATGTGCAGCCCCCGGCACGGAGGCAGGGCCAGGAACCGAGAGCGGCCGGGACAGGGGTTTGTCCAACCTGTGACCAATGTGTGCTGGCTAGTGGGCGACCATCCACCTAGCTATCCCCAGACCCCACATCTATCTATCTATCTATTCCCAGACACCGCCTCTGTCTGTCTGTCTATCCCCAGACACCACCTCTGTCTGTCTGTCTATCCCCAACACTGACTCTCTCTGTCTGTCTATCCCCAGACCCCACATCTATCTATCTATTTATTCCCAGACACCGCCTCTGTCTGTCTGTCTATCCCCAGACACCGCCTCTGTCTGTCTGTCTATCCCCAACACTGACTCTCTCTGTCTGTCTATCCCCAGACCCCACATCTATCTATCTATCTATTCCCAGACACCGCCTCTGTCTGTCTGTCTATCCCCAGACACCGCCTCTGTCTGTCTGTCTATCCCCAACACCGACTCTCTCTGTCTGTCTATCCCCAGACCACACATCTATCTATCTATCTATCTATCTATCTATCTATCTATCTATCTATCATATGTGGTAGCTGTACCATATATGCCCCAGCTGAGGCCCCCCTCCCCCCGGTGCCAAGGACAGTGTGACAACGACCTCCCGGGATCCAACCGTGTCTGTCTCTCCCCAGGGTTCTCGCTGGGCTCCACCATCGAGTCGCACACCAAGGGCATCTGGATGTGGTGCCTGCCCCACCCCCGCCGGGCCGGCCACACCCTGGTGCTGCTGGACACCGAGGGGCTGGGCGACGTGAAGAAGGTGAGGGCGGCAGGAGCTGCCGAGGTCACTGGCAGGGTCTGAGCGAGGGGCGGCCTCTGTGTGCAGGGACCCAACCCCCCTCCGGTGAAAGGGGGCACGTCACAACCCCCCGCTGCCCTGGGGGGCTGAGCAAAATGCTCCCCAACCCACAGACCTGAGCAAAAGGGGGCGTCTCCCCTGGCACCCCAGCTGGGAATGTCAGAGGGCAAAATCATTGCCCCGAATGAAATTTGAGTAGCACCCTGCTCCCTGCAGCACAGCGCCCCCTAGCGCCAGCCTGGGGCATCGGGGCCAGCCCTGACTGCCAGGGGAGAGCCCCCCACCTCGCCCCCCTGCGGCACAGCGCCCCCTAGTGCCAGCCTGGGGATCGGGGCCAGGCGAGAGACTCCCACCTCACCCCCCTGCAGCACAGCGCCCCCTAGCGCCAGCCTGGGGCATCGGGACCAGCCCTGACTGCCAGGGGAGAGACTCCCACCTCGCCCCCCTGTGGCACAGCGCCCCCTAGCGCCAACCTGGGGCATCGGGACCAGCCCTGACTGCCAGGGGAGAGCCCCCCACCTCGCCCCCTGTGGCACAGCGCCCCCTAGCGCCAACCTGGGGCATCGGGACCAGCCCTGACTGCCAGGGGAGAGCCCCCCACCTTGCCCCCCTGCGGCACAGCGCCCCCTAGTGCCAGCCTGGGGATCGGGGCCAGGCGAGAGACTCCCACCTCGCCCCCCTGCAGCACAGCGCCCCCTAGTGCCAGCCTGGGGCATCGGGACCAGCCCTGACTGCCAGGGAAGAGCCCCCACCCTGCTCCCTGCAGCACAGCGCCCCCTAGCGCCAGCCTGGGGCATCGGGACCAGCCCTGACTGCCAGGGGAGAGACTCCCACCTCGCCCCCCTGTGGCACAGCGCCCCCTAGCGCCAACCTGGGGCATCGGGACCAGCCCTGACTGCCAGGGGAGAGCCCCCCACCCCGCTCCCTGCAGCACAGCGCCCCCCAGTGCCAGGCTGGGGCATCGGGGCCAGCCCTGACTGCCAGGGGAGAGCCCCCACCCTGCCCCCTGCAGCACAGCGCCCCCTAGTGCCAACCTGGGGCATCGGAGCCAGCCCTGACTGCCAGGGGAGAGCCCCCCACCTTGCCCCCCTGCGGCACAGCGCCCCCTAGTGCCAGCCTGGGGATCGGGGCCAGGCGAGAGACTCCCACCTCGCCCCCCTGCAGCACAGCGCCCCCTAGTGCCAGCCTGGGGCATCGGGACCAGCCCTGACTGCCAGGGGCGCGGGCCCCCTGCCCACCGCTCCCGGGAGCTCCCTGCATGGCCGACACGCACGACCTCAGGAGACGGAGTGCACCGTTCTCAGAGACGGGTGAGGTGGAAATGTCCTAGCGGCTCATCTCGTCCATCTCCCGGCCTGTGCATGATTGGCCGCCCCCCTTGCCAGACCCCTCTGGTGCACCGTGGGGCAAACCCCATAGCGGGAACCCCAAACTCCCTGGCCTCATCCACGTGTTCTCCTGCCGGGAAACATCCCTTGTTCTCATCCCTTCGCGGCAGCCCCCAAACGTCCCCTCCGTGTAAATGATGTCATGCTGACGGCTGGTTATTTGGATCAATTATTGTAACTTTCTGAGAAATGGCGTCGTTTCCCCCCAGCTCCCCCGCCAGGCTCAGAACTGCCCCCTCCCCCTCTCCCTTCCCCCCCGTGCGTGGCAGGGAACGCAGGAGCTCCTAGGTGGGGTCAGGGGCTCGACTTTCCCGCTCCCTGGCCTCTGTCTGCTGCCCTGGTCCCCAGGCTGACCAGCTCCCCAGTTCTGGCTCCCCCCAGTCCCTGGCTGCAAGCGAGACTCCAGCTCTGCCCCCTCCCCAGACGGCTGCCCAGCTCCGTGGCACATGGAGCCCAATTCACGCCCAGGAGGGAGCTGCCCTCAACTGCTGGCAGGGCAAGGAAACTAAACGAAACCTTGGGCGCCTGGCTGCAGTGATGTGGGATCTCCAGGGCATCTTGGGCAAACAGGTCCAGTTCCACGTGGGGGGGGTTCCCAGGCTCCGCAGGGCATCAGGACCAGAGTAGGGTTACCCTATTTGAACCTTCAAAAATGACGACACTCCACGGGCCCCCCGACCCTGCCCCAACTCCGCCTCTTCCCTGCCCCATTGGACCCCTTCCCCAAATCCCCGCCCCGGCCCCCCCTCCTCCCCTGAGCGCGCCGCATTCCCCCCTCCCTCCCAGCAGCGCGAAACAGCTGTTTCGCGGTGCAAGCACTGGGAGCTGGGGGAAAAGCGGGCAGTCTCTCAAGAGATGGCAAAATCCCGGACGTTTTTAGATATTTAAAAATTCCTCCCGGACGGCGATTTAAGAACCAAAACGCCGGACATGTCCGGGAAAATACGGACGTATGGTAACCCTAGACCAGAGAGGCCCCGGGGAAGGTTAGCGCCGTCTGCGGGAGCTTTCTCCAGAGCGATCCGGGGTAGGAGCCGCTGAGCGGGTGGTAGAGCTGCCACCTGGCCGGTTTTCGCACGGCCTGGCCGGTTGCCGGTTGAATGTGTCGGGGGGTTTCCCCACTCGGCACAGGTCAGCCCAGCTCAGGAGGGAGGGAGGCCGGCCCGGGAACTGACAGCAGAAGCGGTGGAGCTGGAGGACTCGGGGCTCAGCTCTGGGGGGGCCGCCTGGAGTTTGGGCTGGTCGGGCGGCAGCCGTGTGGCAGCTCTCGCAGGGATCGTGCGTTCAGCAGCACCCCCAGAAATCCCAGAGCCAAGGGTGCAAACCCAGGCAAAGGCCCACGTCTCCCGGGCTGGCTGTCCCTCATCATGGTGTCGCTGGGAGGGGGCTCGTCTCTCCAGCCCCGCTGGCCACTAGGGCCCCAAAACTCAACCCCACCAGCCTTCTCCTTCCTGCGCAGGGCGACACCAAGAACGACGCATGGATCTTCGCGCTGGCCGTGCTCCTCAGCAGCACCCTGGTCTACAACAGCAAAGGGACCATCGACCAGTACGCCATGGAGCAGCTGCAGTATCCTTGCTGTGGGGGTGGCCCCTGGGGGGCGGGGGAGGGCTCCACGTTAGACACGGGGGGGCTGTTCTGCCCCATGCCTTTGCTAGGTTCCTCAGCCCCATGAGTAGCTTTGTGTCTGAGATCAGCACCCACATCCGGATGAAAGCCCAGGCCGGGGATGGCTTTGAGGACGACACTCAGTACTCCCGCTTCTTCCCCAAATTCATCTGGGCTGTTCGGGATTTCACGCTGGAGCTGAAGCTCAACGGGCGGGAGGTGACGGAGGACGACTATCTGGAGAGCGCGCTCGCGAGGAGGAAGGGTAAGAAAGACACGTCCGCGTTTTCCCCCAGCCTCGTCACCACTCAGGCAACGACGGCCTCGGCTTTGAGCTTTGGCGACTAGGCTTGGCTGTGTGGGTTCCTTCTGGCCAGCTCGCTCTGGGAGAGTTTTCTCCACAGCCCAGCCCCGGGGGATCTCCAGGGCTTCCGGTGACCCGGCACCAGCAGCAAAGTCCCTGCGAGACTTCATGGAACCTCTGTTCTTTTAGGGCCAATTTTCTTCAGCATTTTTTGCATCTGTATCGTAAGAGCGGCCAGACTGGGTCAGAGCAAGGGTCCCCGCAGCCCAGTGTCCTGTCTCTGACAGCGGCCGGTGCCAGGTGCTCCAGAGGGAAGGAGCAGAACAGGGCATTTCTCCAGTCAGCCATCCCCTGTCATCCCGTCCCAGCTTCTGGCAGTCAGAGGTTTAGGGCCACCCGGAGCATGGGGTTGTGTCCCTGCCCATCCTGGCTAACAGCCATTGATGGACCTGTCCTCTATGAACTTATCTAATTCTTTTTTGAACCCACTTATACTTTTGGCCTCCACAACATCCCCCGGCAGAGAGTTCCACAGGTTGACTGTGGGTGAGAAGATCCAGGAAATTAACTTCTTGGCTCCTGAATCTAAAATGATGAGCCTGTTTGGCTTGAGCTAAGCGACCAGGTCCGTTCACTCTGACGCTATGGCAGGCTGGGGCCATGTCTCCACTACGGGCGGGTCTCAGCGATGTAGATAATCCACCTCCCCGAGGCTGGCGGGAGAGAACAGACCCAGGAGTTGTGTT